>JAEMWC010001015.1:0-2500 GCA_016490735.1 Pachyseris speciosa | reverse complement strand
AGATAATATTTTGACTTCCAGTTACTTTCAATTGGAGCGCTTAGCCTTAAATCCAACAGCAAAATTTTAAATAACTGCTTGATATATGCACATTTGCTTATAATCTGACTAAATAGATACCACTGTTTTACCGCGAAACCATCTGTACGACGCAAACAGGGCTCTGTCACTATGAATAGAACCGAAGTCTAGCAGTTTCGATGAACCTAAACTGAGTGGTGGCACAATAAGGCACAATAACTTGTATTGTTATTCTGGTCTCGTTTTTCAGTTATACGTTTCGCAAATTGGTTGGATTATTTTGCATTTTGACTGATCGATACATGAGGTTTACGCTCGTGTTTTGTCTTCGCCCATCAAATTTCACGTCACTCGCGTGAGCGGTTGCCCAATCCAAGTGGTCTTTTGTTTGCACACACAGGCAAGCTAAAAATATCTTTTGTCGGACGAACGTTGAGTCACGAAAATTAACCGACTATTTGGCAGTTAACAGAGGAGATCAGAAAGTTTAATTTGTCAGTCCCTTTACTCTAAACTACTTGTGTGACGACATTAAATGCCTTAAATCATTCGTAGGTAGCCGATGACCAATACCGCTATTCAATGATGGTTGTTTGTGTGCGGATGAAATCTCCAGTGATAATTCTTTAAAGTGGGTTGCCAAAGGCCTTCAAAAGAGGAATATCCTACGAGGGATGTCACCTGCAGTAATTTGGACTTTTTGGGGTTGGTTGAACAAGAAGACGATGGATAAGGAAGTGGGTGTAATTTGACACCTGATCGACGCTCAGTTGTTTCAATTTCACTCTACTCCATCATAACGATGTCCGGGTCAGCATGAATCTGTGTGATACAACTAAAAACGTTTTCGGTCATTTTTGTTTTCAAGTGGCTATGTAACGGGGATTTTCCGACAGGTTATTCAAAACTAGGAAAATTTACACCCGCACTGCTCACACAAAAAGGGTTGCTCAGATCATGAAACGAAAAGGAGATAAACACACTTTGCTAAACGGTAACAGAACTATATTTACTGTTAGGGCAAGACTTTTTCTGAGCCTGCAAAATAAATAGAGGCATCAAGATAGACGGCTCCGCGCAAAAAATTGAAGCTGCAAGCCCGTAAAATTTAGAGAAAAATCTAGAGGTTCATTAAAGTTTTAAAGACCATTCGACACCGGCAAAACATTAGTTAATTGTGACACGGAAGAACAAGCTACGGGCGTCTCTTTTTCGCTGTAGCGAATGGAAAAATTGATATAATTCAC
The DNA here is from genome assembly GCA_016490735.1 of Pachyseris speciosa. NCBI lineage: Eukaryota > Metazoa > Cnidaria > Anthozoa > Scleractinia > Pachyseridae > Pachyseris > Pachyseris speciosa. The sequence continues at coordinate 1,232 of JAEMWC010001015.1, read as the reverse complement.
ACTTTCAGACATCACGATAAGTTATGCAAGGCCTGTTTTAAGAATATGGTACCCAAAATAGTGGCTTCAGTAGGTGACAAATATTGACTCGCTTCGCGCTACCTCCCGCAGATGATACGGGGCGGTTGCCCCTTCCTCTTTCGCGAACGCCGCTAGCGGCTACAATAAACCATTCTCAGGCTAATATAGTAATTTTTCATGGATTTGACGATCTCTTGTCCAAGTTTCGACAAGGCGGAAGCTGGGTACATGAAGAATCAGTCATTGGAGTGTAAAGTCCATATACCCAGAATGACAGCAGGCGCGCTACAGTGGGATGTTGTTTTTAAAAGGGAGGAAACATAATTTTGGAGGCGGACTTCCGAACTGAGATTGAATTTTCCAATACGATTTGGCCGTGGGTTTGCTAAAAGTGGTTGACTTGAAGGACTGCATTTACGCATGCGGTAGTTTACGACTTGTACTGCATTTAGAAAAACGCACATCCGTTATGATACGAATGATGCTGATGTGGGTTGTCAGAAACTGTGCGAATTATGCCAAAGCAATCTTTTTTGCAATCACTTGCCTAATAAGAAAAACGACGAGGCAGATAATTTTTTAGTCTCCTCTAACAGCCGATTAAAACGATCCCTAACATGGAATTTTAAATACCAAATGAAAAAGGTGCCCACAGATGGTACTACCTAACCGTATTTGACACCTTTCATACGTGTGAACGCCCGTTATCCGCGTCATGCATGAGTCGCGCAGCGGAGGGGAAAACTCGATCGCATACAAAGTCATTTTTCACACCGAATACACAAATCTGAATGAGCAGACGGACTTAAGGCTAATTGCTTAGTAGTTCCGTTTTCCTATGGTACGAGACTAATCATAAAACACCGTGTAATAACATGCTAGCTGTATTTGTCAGCTCTCCAAACCACATGCTAATTGGTGAAACTGGGTTTTAAACTGAAATTGGAAACATGTTAGCCTGCGTGGCAGGCACAAGAATGGGAAAGGGAAGGAAGAAACAGGACACGCACGAAGCGAGGGAAAGCGCGCGGGGGAGTGAAAAGGAAGGCAGGCGCTTCCTTTTCCCTCCTTCCCGTCCGCGCTCAGCGTTCTCTACCCTCGAGTCGCGCGCGCCCGCATTCGCACTTTTCTTCCCCTTTCTAACGCCTGCCACGCAGGCTAGAAAACAAGATTAAAATAAACTGTGACCATCTCTTCATCTGATGCCACGC
>JAEMWC010001014.1:277500-309668 GCA_016490735.1 Pachyseris speciosa | reverse complement strand
TAAAAACAGGTGATATTCCACAAGATGAGCGAGGCAATTGGTTTATCACTCAGCCAATTGACAGGCAAAGCACAATTTTTCCACGATTTATAGGAAATTACAAAATGTCTCAGGATATTTCAAGAATACGCACGACGAGTATTGACTGCCGTATGACCATGTTTGGAAAGTGCTGCAATATGTCGAATAATAATCGTTCTTTAGATGTTCTGCTCTTCTACAGCTGTATTGATCTCTAATGCATCAATGGATGAATCAAAAAAAAAATTGATGGTCGTTATTTATCCTAGGAAGTACTTATAGCACACAAAGCCCAGTGGGTCCGAGGAAATACATGACACAAATAGTTACTCGGCGGGAAGTCGGCCGAATCTTAATATGCGCTTGGTTCTTCGTCGTTTTATTCTTCGTCTTTGTCGCGTTTCATCCACAAAGCTCACTTCCGGCGTTTCTGAGCAAGCGCGAGCTAAATCTAGCAGTACCTCTCGGAAGGCCTTGGGGACGAGGTTGCACAAAACAAGCCACCGAATTCCGCCATGTTAACATCACAAACACTAAAATGACGATTCACCTTGTGTTTACGAGGTGTGAACAACTAATATGTAGACAGAAGTGTCAAAAGGATTGTTTGCAAGTTCAACAGCGAGACGAAAGGTTTTGACAAAGCCAAACTGAACTCCAGATGCAATATCTTAATCGTGCCCGTGGCTTCTACATACTAAACCGCTGTAATTTTGAGGGGTACATTTTGTTGAATAAGTCAAGTACGGGATATCACACACTCCTGAGACTTTTACAGGTAGTTTATTTACTATTTTTGTACAATATCTCAATTTCTTGACATTATTTTTGAATGATAAGCGATTATATTTTTAAATTGCGTGACGTGAAATCCAGCTATAGAACTGGCTGCAGAAACCTTACTCTCTTTAGCAATGTCTCTGTTTCAAGTGACGTATTTCAGCAAACAGTTTCACCCTGCTGAATATTTTTCTCCTCAGAGTTCACCGAGGTTGCAGTAACGTTTATGCCAAAAAATCCTGCACTCTGTAATGGTCTTAAGTGCAAGCTAGCTGACCTATACGAGGAAACAAACTCCTGGGATCAAAAGCAGTCAAAAGCCACTAATCAATCATTGTTATTATGGGTCATCGTTTTCTACTTCTTAAGTCGGTTTTCTTTGCCGTCGTGTTTTGGGTAGGGTCATCGTTTTCTAGACATCCATAACACAAGCAGTGTTGACTGTACTTGAAGAATGCGTTGTATTAGAGAAGACAGTGCTACTATCTGCTCGTGATGAACATGATGCAATAGTGAAAATAAAATATGGAAAGGAATTAAGATCTTGTTATTCTAACTTTGTCATAATATTACAACCGTGCAGGTGACACTGAGGTGAATCAGTGAAGAAGCAAATTGCAATTTCTATTTGCCTTTTGTGGGAAGGCAGAGTAAAGGCCAACATGGCCTCTTGTTCAAATAAACATAACAGGTTAGAATCCCAGCTGGCAGGAGGCAGACCAGTTGGCTATTTACAAGCGTGGCCGAGCTAGAGCGGGACCTCAACCCGTGGCCTCTGCATTGCAGTTCCATCGCTCTCACTTCTCGGCCACCCTGCCTCACCTGTTTTTAGCCACCTCGCTGACTAAGCATCAGGGAATATTCCTCCACACACAGTGAACGTGTACATTCCTCTTGTGGTAGCATTAACAACGCTAAATTACAAGAGGGGCCAGTCAAGCTTGGTTTTTCACTAGCGATGCAACCACAAGCGCAAGGATATGTAGCTTATGCCATGTGAAAACGAACGTCGTTTTCATACTCCGTAGCGAACTCAAGCAAAAGCGCAAACACAAGAAAAGAAAAATTTTGATCCTTGCGCTTGTGATTGCGCTTATACTTCCATTAAGCCCGTTTCACGGTGAAGTAAGCGACCATGTGCCTGCGCTTGTGTTTGCGTCGCTAGTGAAAACCAGGCTTAACAAAATACCTGAGTGAAGCACGATCGTCTGGCTGAGTGTAGTCCTGACAAGGAGTGCATATGGTGACATTGATTGACGTTTCGATAATCTAAGCGAAAATCATCCTCTGAGAGTGAAATGATTTTTGTAACGACTTGATTGGTCAAGTCGTGATGTTACCGGTCATCAGTTAGTTAAGCCATGTTGTTGTTGGCTTTGAAGACTGTAACAGTGGTTGGTGCGTTTCGATCGGTCTTTTGTTAGTGAAATTAATGGTCCTAGAACAGGACTACACTCACCCGGACGATCACATTTGATTTAATGATGATATGACTCCTGGGTTCAAACCATTCATGAACGATGCATTTCTTTACTACAGTGACCTGTCCAGCAATGACATCCGAAATGTCTCCAAGAGAACCTTCAGGGATATTACGTCGCTGCGATTTTTGTAAGTACATATAAAGGACCGTACCAATCCAAGAAATCTATAGACAATATTGAATAGTTAAATCTATACGGCCATATCACTTGCTTTGCGTGAGCATTCAAAATTAACGTTTAGCAATAGAACTATGAAGTGTTGTCTTGCAAACGTCATTATTAACTTGTTGAAAGATAATTTTAAAAAATCATATATTGGAAACATTTATTGCTCGCAAATCACTTTTAGAGAGATTATTAATGAAAATTAGACACATTCCAAAGCTTTTGTTCTTATCACAAGGCCTTCGTCAGCAGAAATGAATACATTCACGGCTTTACTGCTAATTGGTCACGTGACCCTCTTCATTAAGTGACGGGATATGAATTAAGAAGTTGGACGCCTCAATAAACACCTATGCAGCATCAACCAGGACGTACAGTTTAACAGGGAAGTGAAAGATAAAGGAGCCTTGGATTTCCTAGATAAGCGCATCCATGAAAAGATGACCGGAGCATCAAGACCACTCTCCACAGGACACCCACTCACACCTGCTAGTATCTGAACATCCACTCCAATCATCGCATAAAACACAAGAGGCCTGTTAAGCAGAAGTGGGACTTTCAGACTCCCTAGGAATTTAGTCGCGAAACATTATCTTCATTACGAGCCGTTACAGTAAGATCAAAAGCTTTAGAACGTGTTTACGTTTGAGTTGTAGTCTCTGTACAAGTGATTTGCCACAAAGTAATTCTAATATGAAAGCAAAGAAGAACTTTCGATTCAAGAAAGGTAAATAAAAAAGAGTAAAATCCGTTAACAGGTTGCTCTTTGGATTAAGAATGGAATCTGCTTGCCGAACTGAAATGTTGCCTGCTCTAACTTGACTTCTTTTCTTTCAAATTACAGGTATATGCACTTCAACTTGATGTATGACCTTCCTGAGGGTTTTTTCTCTGAGATGAAAGATATAACACGGATATTAAGATGACATTTTCATTCTTAAAAATATTAACGTTAACGATTGTGTTGATTGTAATATCGTATCTAAGTGTTGTGAGACAGGGCCTACGGTTTATCGTCCTTATCCGAGAGGTCTGAGAGAAAGGTAACCGTTTGTAGATGTAATCACAAAGGTAGCACTTTCTCCTCAATTAATTAAAGACCCTGAGTGTTGGTCCGGCCGGGGTATCAGCCCGTGACTTCCCGCATGATAGTCCGGTGCTCTACAAACTGAGCTAACCGATCGGTGAATTCGCACTGATTCCGTGAAATTCACCCTTCTTGTCCCGGGGAGGAAGAGTCTGGCAAATTCGTACTGCAACTACTCTCAATTCAGTTATCAGCTCTTCTGTTTCATATTCGTCAGCAACTCAGTCCGTTGATTTTTTTGTATAACATGGCTTATAGAGGAACAACCCCAACTCCACTCCATCCTCTGTAACGTTCACGTGAAAATGCTCCGAACTTTGGCTGTTAAAGTACACCTAGCCCCCGGAAATATTTTTTTCGTTAACTTAATCTTTGCACCTGTTCGAAATGCACTGCCCATTTTTGCGCCTTTTAAAACCAAGTCTTGACTTTTTATGGTTGTAAAGGTTACGAAATCTAATCTTCATCTGTCCCAAGATCGAGTTAGTAAGGGACATGGGTGTAGTTCTGGTTTGACGTCACAAACTGGTTTGCATGCATGTTTACATAGACTTACCGCGATGCAAATCAGTTTGAGGCGCCAAACCTGGAATACTTCCACGCCCCTTACTAGCTCGGTCGTGGGACAGATGATGGCTAGATTTCATAACTTTTGCAGTCTACAAAAAGTTGGATTTGGTTAAAAACGCGCAATGCAGTGCGAACAGATTTATTTCAGGAGAAAAATATATTTTAGGGTTAGGTGCACTTTAAGTGCAAAGGCAACTGAGGAAACCATAAAATAACGATAAATGCTATTTTACGTTGACATACTCTGGATACGTACCCCTATTATTATGCAGCACACCGTGACAATGTTTAAATATGGTCATAGCGCGCTCAATATTCGTCATGCTTACTCAACAGATATCAGTCATTTACTGTGTCGCGGACAAAAAAAATGGCAGCTTTTCGAGTTTTTTTGCTATAGGAACGCAGAAAATTGTACTTTCTCATCAAAGAGTTGAATAATAAGAGAATTATCCTGCTCCATCTTGCGGAATATAGCCTGGTTTTAGCTAACTTGCACTAAACCGGGAATATTCCGTTCAATTTCGCAGGATAATCTTTAAATATCTCCAGCTTCAAACATTTTTTTTAATACAAAAATTGGATTTGGTGGTCTGTGCGCAACTCTCGCTTTGGAAAAGGTTGTTTTTGATTAAAAACGCTGTTCATGGAACACAGCAAGTTAAGTCGTTGTCAATTTCAGCTACGATGGAAGTCGCCAGCAGCATCCCGCGCTCTCACGGACATTTGAGATATGACAATTTTGGCGTTTCACAAAATGATTAAACTTTCTCACTATATATATATTCACGAAAGACACTGGATGAGCCCTATGATGACTTTTTTCTCTTTGAATTAAGGATTGTCTCATTTGTCATTAGAGAAGTTGATATTTTTGAATTAGCTTACATCCCATGAGATTCAACCGAGTAATAATTTTATAGGTGTTGTTTTTCAGCTTCATATTTGTAAAACGTTTCATCAACCTGTTGTTATTACATTTCCTTGTGCAAAGACTTCATATTTTATTGTGTTGTGTAACTGTACTATTAAAAATGTTTTTCTTTTTTTTCGGTCTAGAACTCTTGATTCCAACATCATGTGCTGCCACGCGGAATTCAAGCAAGACGCAGGCTGCGACTATGTCATCAACGACAACTTCGCTAACTGTGACAGTATGTTTCGTAATCCTGGACCAAAGAAAAGTATCTGGGTTATTGGAATTCTATCTCTGATTGGTGCTGTCCTTGTTCTTGTCTGGCGAATGTTCGTTAAGGAAAAGAACGTCGCACAGTCTATTATGCTGATGCACGTAGCAGTGGCCGACGGACTGATGGGTGTATATTTGCTGGTTGTTGGTATAATGGATGCCGTATGGTCTGGTGTCTACTATTTGCATGATTTCTATTGGCGAACTTGACTTCCATGCCAAATAGTAGGAGGCACTGCTGTGTTGTCCAGTGAGGTCTCGATAATGATTCTGTCTCTGCTTTGCCTCGACAGAGTGAAACACATTGTGTATCCGAAGCGATTTAAGTTGCTAAACCGAAAGAAAACCCATGCGTTTTGCTTTGTGATCTGGGTGGTTGGTTTTTCATTGCTTTCCTTCCAACCTTTGGCATCCGATATTTCTATGATCCAGAGTCAGGCATTTACTTCTATGGGAAATCTGTGGTGTGCTTGCCTATTCAGCTTACCCCTGAATTCATATCGGGTTGGGAATATTCATCTGCCATATTTGTTGGTCTGAACCTGGTTTTTAGTGGTGTTTATTATCGTTGCATATGCAATGATATTCGGTAAGACCTACCTGTCTAAACGCCGCCTACGCCTTCAAGGGACAAGAAGGGAGAGGAAAGCCAGGAGCCAGACAGCTGATGCAAAGAGGGAGACATCACTGGCCAAACGTCTTGCGGCCATTGTCCTGACTGACGTAGTTTGCTGGGCCCCAATTATAGGATGTGGAATGGGATCAGCGGTGGATAAAGCTTTTGATCCACCAGGTGATATTGCTGTTTGGATGGCTGTTTTCGTTCTGCCAATCAACTCAGTGATAAATCCATTCCTCTACACCTTCTCAACTACAAAGGTACATAGCAACTTTTCTAGAAAACCATCTTCACTTTATTTTCAATATAAAATGAATGTATCTTACGGAAATTTCAAGGTCCTTTATCTCGTTAAGCCATATACAACTAAAAATTCCATTAACAGTAGGGGAATTTTTCAACCAGATCTCAGACATACTTACTTTGTCAATTTGGATGATCGTCTTTCGAGAAACTAAACTAAAGTTGTGGAGAATACCACAAAATATTCTACTTACATTGAAGTTTATAATAACGATGTTTATTTCATATTAAAGGTGCCACAAAATGGTCTAAAGCATGGCAGTATAGAAAAATATTCCCCATAATTAAGATTGCGGCATGCTCCAATATGGAAAGGCTTTTAATAAGAACTTGATTTCTTCCCTAGGCGCAAGAAATCTTGGAAAGAAATTGCTAAGGATTTGGAATTACATCCGAGGAATTCCCACCTGTTGCGAAGATGACGAAGGTACATTCGCTTTTGCACATATTACATGTTCTAAAATATTTAAGATAGTACGCGCCCACTTATTGGTTAATAGGTGTGTTTAGATGAGAGTATGTAAACACGGTTGTGATGTCACGCTGTTTGTGTTTCCCGGTAGAATCTGAAAACATTTCAAAGCTTACGCAAAACTCGTACAGCAAATTCAAGTACAAATATTAAGGAAATGGAGAAAGAATTGCCAAATTTCGATTTGGGGCTTAGCTTTCTCTTTCCCCGTCAGCCCGAGGAAAGAAAGCAAAAGAAAACCCACAGCGCTTTGCCTGCCTCGATGATGGTGAGCTAGACGACCTAAAGCGAAGCTAAGCGGGCAAAATATGCAACAATATAGGCAGTAAACGTTTTCAAAAGTATTTTTTACATTAAGTACTACATACTACAATAAAATTCTTTACAAGACATTCTTTATTTAAAAAAATGTACACGAAAACGCACACCAAACTATTATGGATGTAAATGTCAAACTTTGCGCGGCCGATCGGTTGCCGTGTTTTGGCTGTCAAATTAGCGTAAAATGTATTTTATCTGAGACCTTTTCAGCTTAAAAATATACTTCAACCTGGATCCGCTGCTTGGGCTATGATTCCTATCCAGCAAAACTTCACAAGGCCCGATGAGCGATTCAACTTCTCAACCTTGATATCGGGCTGCCACATCTGGCAAGTTCGAGACATTTTCAGAAGCGGTCAAGCACAGAGACATTCATTTCCAGCTTAAATATACTTCTCATCTTGAAGTTCTTTCCTTACCGATTCGTATATTTTGAACATTTCTTCCGGTTCTCACCGAACGTTCGATATTTTTCTGCAGGATTTCGGAGGAATCAAGGCTGAAATCGCTTTGATCAACATGGCCCTCGAATGTGGCTTGCCAAAACTTTCAACTTGATTTTGACTTTTATAGCGCGAATTCTGACTGGTTCATGTGTTATCAGTTGCGCGTTATGATTGGCTAGTAGGAAATCCGATTTTTCAGAGCGTCTATTGAGAAATATATTCAATCAAGAAGTAAATAAACAAATGCTCTCTTCATTTGTCGAATTGTTTATTTAGAAATATTTTATAAAAGCAATAGAGGACTTTTTTCCGTGTTTACATAGCCTCATCTAAACACTCGGGGGGTTGAAATAGTTCTCGAAAGTTATGCAAACCCTCGACTGTGTCTCGAGTTTGCATAACTGTCTCGAATTCTCCCACCCCCCTCGTGTTTAGATGATGATGCTATGTAAGCGCGAAAAATGTCCTCTATTGCTTAATATTATTCAACAGATTGTGACAATCTTCGTCGTGCGTACTCAACAGAAGGGGTATCGAATGGTCTCTGCGAGCATTTGCGAGCACGCGAGCACTGCGTTTTATTTTGCAAGCACGAGCAGTGATCAAATTTTGTCTTGCGAGCAGCGAGGGCATTAGAAAATTGCAACTGGCGAGCAGCAAGCACTTCGTAAATTGTCCTCTAGGTTCTGCCGGCAGCAGGCTAACTTAGCTGAATATTTAACTTCTTGTGCTACAATTTACTTGACCATGGCGGTGAATTAATTGATAGGGAAATTAATTTTCCGATGTTTAAGCAATGTACCACAAGTTTCTATGGTTTATAGGCTGATAAACTACTTGGGATGTTGGAAGAACACTCGAAGAATTCGTAAATCACTCGCCTGAGGCTCGTGATTCAAGAATTTTTCAACTGTTCTTCATCGGAAAGTTAATTTCCCTATCAATTAATTCAATTCTTAATGCCATTATTTATTCACACTATAAAGGGCATTTAAATACGATTTCAAAGCCAAAGGAATGACAATAATAAAGCATTAAGAAGTGGTTAGCCGTTAATAATTTCATATGTGAGCGGTGGCCAAAGTAGTGAAAGCTTTCTGGTTGGACACCGCCATGTTCAAGTAAAATATTTTCTGTAATAATTCAAAAGACGCGTGAAATTTCCATGAGTTTACTGGTACAATAAGCCAATCAGAGCGCGCGAATTGGCTTTGGTTATTATATAATAATAATTGACTGAAAACTCAAAGCAACGTGGCTTTTTTTTAGGAGTTTCAAGGAGCTAACATGGGTCAAAATGAACCTGGACTGAGACCATTCTCAACAATTCAGACCTGACTGGCAGTAATGACTGGTCGAATAGCTCTATTCTATTTCAAAGTCACCTTTAGATTTTACTCCCTGCTTTCGCAAGTCACTGGCTGGTGTCGGCTTCGGGAAAAATTCGTAAATGCGTCACTTTCAATTAAACTTCATTGCATGTAAACTACACTGCCACTTGACTGCCATATTCAAAGGAGTTCAGTACCACGTAGAAACGCATTTAATTCTGTACCAAAAAACCTACGAAAAACGATTTACGAATTTACGAACTTTCGAGCAATCGCCCGAGCAAATTTCAACGAAAATCCGAGCATGTGAGCAGGTGCAAAAAACACTACGAGCACTAGCAAGCGAGCACTCGCCAAAATTTTGCGAGCAAATTGAGCAAAGGTCAAATTTTGCGAGCACTTGACAATTTTAAGGGACCATTCGATACCCCTAACAGATATCCTGCGTTATACGTAATTTCGTGTGTCACGGAGACAAATGGCAACGTTTTCATCTTTTTTGCAATAAAAGCAGAAAATTTTGCTTTGTAATTAATGTGTTGAATAACAAAACAATTATGCTGCTCAATCTTGCGGAATATCGCCTGATTTTAGCCAACTCCTCCTACGGCCTCGTCGGCTAAGTATCTGGCGATATTTCGCGCGATCTCGCGGATAATTGTTAAAAACATGTAACAAATATTAATCGACAACAATAACAATATGCAACTAATTTTTTACGAATTTTACTTCCTTAAAGATAAGTTGAGTCGATATTAATCTACTTGTTATTTCCAGCTTATTGTACTTTTGATTTAATTACGTTACTTTCTTATTATGTTTGTTTCTTTTTCTCTGATGGCGACTTTCCTCAAAGTTATGGTGGCTTAGATAATAACGGGGTGCTGTGGGGCTTTAACAAAATCTGATAACAATCGCTTAGCAACGATTTGCACACCTTAGCAAAATTAATCCTGAGACATTTCAACCGACGTACATGTAGTCATCCCTCTCATGTTCGATGGATATATGTCCATTTCAGTGGAATGCTGTGTAATAAAAAGACAATATTATCATTGGTATTTTAAAGAAACACTTAGTGGCTTCAGATAAAGAGAAACTGGCATACCTTTTTTTTCCATATTAAAATAGTTGTAAAGTACATTACATTTGCTGTTGATTTTTTATCTCGCTCAGGTCAGTGACCCTAACTCATTATATCTCGTGTGAGACACACTCTTTCAGTTTTTAAAAACTGGGTAGTGTAGCAGTTGCAGGGAGTTCTCTCTGTCAAACATAGATAGGTGGACACATGTACTAAGGGAAGATATCGGTAGGCATATCAGGTATTATATTTTTGGCTCAGATCATTTCATCAGGTTTATGGCTGATTTATTTCTAACGATTTCAATAGTAGAAGAGGAGGAAGAAGCTGAAGAAGATGAAGATGAAGACGATGAGGAATATGACAGCAATGAGGGTAATTATTCAATATGAAATGATTATCAGAATGAAGACGCCGACAAGTTCAGTTCAGTCTATTTTAACAGACCGGGATTTCAATCGATATCGCAAGTGCCTTTTTTTTGTCAGTCTTTCATTCATCCATCCATCCATCCATCCATCTTTCCAATCGATCCTGCGTTCATTCATTTATATTTATCTTTGGTTACTCTTTCCATATCTTTTGTTAGATGAAGACGATCAGGAAATGATTGAGATACAATTTCTCTTATTCCCTCCCGGGAAGCAAGGTGCTTTGCATTTTTATTTTTATTTTATTATATTTTATTTTTGTTTTTGATTTTTAAATAGTCAGCTCTTGGTATTCAAATAAACTTTAAACCCAAACTCAGTAGCAGTTGCAGTAATTTTCATATTTTTGTTTGATTTGTTATGGGTTTGTTGGTCTTGATTACATGTTGGTACATTTTAGTGAATTTCTAAGATGGATAATCAATGGTGACAGCCAATTGGAACTCATAACGTAATTACTAACACATATAGTCTTTTATTTTTTTCTGAAGCATCTCAGCGGGCCGGAATCCTAAATCCTTGAATCTGATTGGCTAATAATGCTCTCTTAGCCGGTCCAGCTTTTTTCCATCCGGACCGGCTTGCTCGGTCTGGAATTGGCGGGAAATCTTGAAGTAAAATTATTTTATTAGTCGGCGCGACGAAACGTTGAATTTTTGTTCTTAAAATACAACTTTTCGCCTACAAAACTTTGCAAAGCGAAATGAAAACATCAGCAATGGAGTAAAAGCCCTGGTTAATTCTCAAAAAGGCGAGTATTCACTTGATTTTGTTGACAACACTGAGATGGTTTGCTGTTTTTCGAGTTGTTGTTTTTCTTGAACTGTTGATATGCCGTTAACTTACAACGACTAACTGCAGAGCAGTCTTTTGAGCTCAGTTTTTCGGTTGACATCCGTTATTTTGTTTGGAGTTCTATTTTCTAATCTCGTTCAATTTTGCTTCATTAAAGAAAATATGATTCGTAGCCAGAAAATGGTCAAACAAACACATCGCAAGGCTGTGCAGGTTGCCTGAACTAACGTCAACACGTTTTTCTTGCGTAGATTTCTTATTTTAGCATTGATTTATGAAGTTCTTTTGAAGAATAACGAAGAAGAACTTGAAATAATAAGATATGAAGAAAGAGACTGAGATATTTAAGTATTTTTCACTAAGGGGTATTCCTCGTGTTTTACGCACTTTCGTTAAAACTGAATTTGAAGTCAACAAGACAAAGCAATAAATATATTTGTGTGAATGTTTCAAAGATCATTGCTTAGTTTGTTTAATTTATCTCGCTGTGCTTGCTTTGAAATATCACTGTTTGTTTTTTTATATTTATTGCTCCAAGATATATTTGAAGTTTTGTTTTATCGTTAGTCTACCATTTTTCTCTGAGAGTTGACGGCTTTTTTATAAGCTAAATTTAAACTGTGACAGTGCGACGAACCGCGCTAGAGAGACTCTTTACACACCATTTTTCCTTGTTCATCTTCAGGAAAAAAAACCGCAGAAAAAAATAAATCTGTTATTCACCGGCTTAGGTCGGTCCGTATAGGGAAAAACTGTGCCCTCGGCCTTGAGTACGGCCCTCGGCCTGCGGCCTCGGGCCGTACTCAAGACCTCGGGCACAGTTTTTCCCTATACGGACCTCCCAGCCGGTGAATAACATATACATCATACGAAAAGCTTTTGGACATACTATTCTACTGATACATTGGTACCTAAGTCGGTATCTCCTTTTCTAGTTAGCATTTTAACCAGCACTGTATGCTTTAACAGTAAAAACTAACAAGGAGTTGATTTTAGTATTTATTTATTTACCTACGTTTTGTATGGCAGCTGGTAGAGTTTTGCGCGATCTTGAAAGAATGCGGAATGATGCAAGCAATGTCATCAGCGGGAGGAACCTCTTAGAAGATTTGGAAAAGATTGCCTCCGACAAAGGCTTCGAAATTGCTGACAATGAAGGGTCAGGCAATTGCATGTTTTATGCATTGTCTGAGCAACTGGATGCTGTGAAAGGAATCCAAATGTCCCATGAAGCGCTGAGGCAATACTTAGTCCAATACCTCCGAGAGAACCCTGCACTGGTAAGATAGTGTTAATAAATTTGTTTCGCTGTTTGTGAATACCAAGTTAACAAGGCAGGAAAAACAATGACACAGTCGCCCCATCTGATGTGTTTTGTGTGATAATTTATTCTCCAGTTCACTTGAACTTCACGGACTGTTTTAATAGCGGAGCACCGTCGCTATAGAAACCCGCGGATTGCTTTTCTCATGGTAATCATGGCTAGCGGTAGTGCTCGTGGGCGCGTACGCACGACGGCGACGACGAAGTTGATAATGATAATGATAATAATAACAATAATAATAATAATAATAATAATAATAATATAATTAATGATAATTTTTACTTTAGAATATCATGAAGAACATATTTAATAATAATAATTAAATAACAATATATAATTATAATAAGAACCTTCCCAGAATCCTTTGCAGCTGGAAAATCGTCAATCCCAAATAACTTGGTCAGTTTGAGGGCAGCAAGACCCCCACGTTGTCTAGAAATAAGTCTTACCATAAACTAATTATTGTACAAGACTAAGGGCGATGACGTCATTGGTCACGTGACTTTGCTGACAAGTGCGATTTTGCTCACTGTGACGAAGTTATTTTGTTATTGAAAAAGCAGTCAACGTGGTTTGAAGCACAATGGTGTGAGCCATTTCGGACTGCCCGGGTACCGAACAAAATATAAATATTAAGGGAGGTATATACAATTTTCAAAAAGTGGGAGTCTGGGTACAAGTGCTATCTCGCGTTGCATTAAACGCGAGGAAACAAAAATTTGGATATTGGTAGATATTTTTATGAAATATATATTTTTGTCATTTTTAATGCTGTGACGTCATCGGTCACGTGACCAGAACGGACCGAAGTTTAATATTCGCTCTAAAAGTTTACTAGAACCTTTCTCCAAGAATATTTTTAGGCGAAGTTGTAGTTTAATAAATAGTGTTTTAAAAAATGGCCATGATTACTTTTTCCTAAAAAAGTGCGGCAGTAGAAAATCTAACTGAAACGTTTGTCAGCTTCCTGCTCAACGACCATTTGAGGTAGGAATAAAAGAAAATTTTGCCTAAGGCTTGAGAGTATGCTCTTTATGATGGCGTTGTCAGTTTCTTCTAATTTCGATTGCTTTTGGCGAGGATCGATGTTTAAGATTTTTTTCAGAGGAGAGGGCCTGGAGGAAAGAACGAAAACGAGGCTATACCTTCGCGCGCTTTTTGTTCACTGCGACGCCGCGCCACAAAAGGTTAGCTAGTAAAAAAAATTCCAAGGACTGGACAACGGACTGGACTTGCATTTTCTTTAAACGGAACTTTTGACGACTTTTTTAATTATTATTTTTTTTATGGCTGCTGTCTGCTCAGGAACAATGTATACTTGAGAAGGTAAGTTGATACAGATAGTTGTTGCTGTTTGTTAAAAAACAAAACAAAAAAAAGCGCGTTTGTGGTACACTTAAATGCACTTCTCACCTAAAAAGTGTTGTTTAATTCTTGAAATTATAAAACTTAAACTAGAAGTTGCAGTAATGCGAATGAAATCAAATTAATGCTAACATTAAATGAAACAATTTAAGTTGCTTAAGGCAACCGATGCAAGCTCAGTAATTTTACTAAATACGATATTTGAAGGTTAAAAACGTATCTTAAACAGTGACCGAATAAATGATTACTTTATTTTCAACCGGAACTTAAAACGTTACCTTCATTCGCACAGACATCAAAACTTTATTTTATACTGTCCATGAACTAAATTCCCTATTACAATTATAACAAAGTGTACAATAAAGCCATTATTCAAAGTATTGGCCAAAGAAAAATAGTTGCGCATAAACAAATACTGGAACAGTTCGTGCTTTCAAATGGATTACCCTAATGAATTACACGATTCCGACACATAAATTTAATTTGAGTGGCGAAACATTTTGTTGTATCTGAAAAATTACTGTACTACAAAAAACGTTCTCACAGAGGTTGTAATGCATGGGGGTTCACATAATTTAATTCAATTTTATAAAGCTAAAAATTGTGTGTCAAAGATTTAGCAGAAACAGAGAAAAGTTTTAAAATCACGGCTGTTTGTGCGAGTTCGTGTACGTTCGCGCTAAACGCGGAAAGTACCTAAGCTTAATAACTCTGAAGACGTCAAGACGTTAAGTTTATGTCAAAACCGACCAAGAACCTGTCGAAAAAAAAAAACAAAGAAAGATTAGCAAATAATTGTTTTAATAGATTTGGCAGTTTTACAAAGTGTTACGCTTCTGGTTTGTGGCACCTATTTACAATGGTAGTCTGAGGAAAAACCTTTTTACAACAATGTTTAAATTAGAAGCTTAAGCTTACGGTAAATTTCATTTGAATCTATTTTTTAAATTGAGGGGAAATTAAAATGTAATTTGCTATAAGAATGGGTCCAACACAGAAATCCTGAAAACCTTCTTCACAAACAAACTGGCGATAAACTTGAAAACCAAATTTGAGAGTAGGCTTAACATCTTGCCGAGCCATACAAAAGTTGGGCACATAAACAAAGACAACGCTTATCTGGCTTATCGGTTGACCGTAAGTTTTTTGAAGAAAACGACTAAATAAAAGGGCAACGGTAAATACCTTCTCCAATCGTCGAAAAGGCTACATCGGGCCACTGCGTAAATCGCACATCCTTCGTCTTTAATCATGCTCAAAGCACAGCGGAAAAATTTATGTGTTGTCAAATGCAGTCGCGGCGCGAATACAATCCCTTTCACAACGCTTTAGATACATCCAAAAAGCCGTCCATCAAGCCTTGATATAATTCTTGCCAGAGTGGCCAGTTAAAAATATTTTCACAGTCTAACACATCTTCAGGTGACCTAGTCGAAGTGGCGGAACGAGAGAGTCGAACGAGGTATCGCACAGCGTTCATGTGCTCGTTAATCCACTGACTTGGTCTAAGGTTTTATGAGACAGGATGAACCAAATTTCAAAATAATTTCACCGTTTTGAATGTAGTTAAGCTTCGGACTAGAAATTTCCCATTACTTTGTAAACTTGACCGCAAATACCACTTTCACCACAGCTACAGCGCTGTCGCAAGCAAACCGTCGCTTCGTTTCAGAAGGTCGATTCACTTTCTGTGATTGGTTAAACAAAATGACGTGTGAATCGCGAGGTGTGGAGAATCTACGATTCGATGACAAACATAGCGGGCAATGTCTTCCTTCGTAATTTAACCAAAGAAAAAAATTGCAAAACATTTAATTTTTGGTTTATCGTGAACTAAAAAAACTGTCAGAACAAGAGCGGCAGGCGTGTTTTCAGAGCATCTCTCTCTCTCTCTCTCTCTCTCTCTCTCTCTCTCTCTCTCTCTCTCTCTCTCTCTCTCTCTCTCTCTCTCTCTCAACTAACACTTGTGATTTCTGGTATGAATGAATTAATATGCAAAAACTAAAAAAGGTAAAAATAATAAAGAAAATTTGTAAACTATTTTCCCAAAGAAGTACAAATACACTTGCCTCGATCCAAGCCCACTCATAATAAATATCCACAAAAATATGAATACAATCTTCCGTCTGTACAACATTTAACCCCCAAATTTCGATACAACCAATTTTTTTTTTTACATTTATTAGTAAGCTCTGGCTTGCTGGCTCAGCAACAAATAACTTTCAAAACCACGAGAAGTTAAGTGAGAGGAACAATGTCTACAAGGTCTAAATAATAAGTCAGTAGTGCATGAATGGGTGGGGCAGGGGTTCTGAACCTTCAACTGATTGTACTTTTTTCTTCTGGTTCTACCCCTTACGTAGCAGTATCTACTTATGTCTTAACTTTGTTGCAGAGTCTAACAAAATTGCAAATTCATCACAACTTATCATTGTTCTTACCACCTTGGGAATGCCACCTTGGGAATGCCACTTTTTTGGTAGCCGCTTCAGTACACGTCTATTATTTCTATTTCTGTATTGTAACCGTTTTCTCCATTTTTACTTTGCTTCAGTGTTGCTCCTGAAGAAGGTTAGTCATGTCTCGCCGTAATATATGGCGTTAAAAGTTACCCTTTTCAACCATCATTTTGTTTCTTTGTCTTATATCTACCTTTTTATGGGATATATAATTATATATTGTTATTTCCGGTTTCACTTGTAATAATAATAATAATAATAATAATAATAAGTAATAGTAACTGGACCGAGTGGAGTACAATTCAGGGAGTAATCGCGCGAGGCTGATTTGAAAATACGAGCGCGATTACTTCCTGAATTGTACGACACGAGGTCCAATTACTAATTAATCGTGTCTATAACAAATTTCGAGGTCCAATTACTAATTAATCGTATCTATAACAAATTTCGGAATTAAAAATTTCTTTTGGGAAGGTCTTTTGAGCGAAAACGTCTTTAGCGCTTTCCATATGTTTTGAACACTGCAGGAAACGTTTGCAAAGGAAGCCATTAAAGCGCGCGTAATTGACGTGAAAATCACGTGGGTATCCAATTACAGGTGTCCAATTACAAAAAGTTCAAGTTGGATACCTGTGATTGGACACCCACGTGATCGCGCGCCGATTACGTGACAAATAGACGCGCGGAGAACCAATCACGATCGAGAATTTTGTTATAGATACGATTATAATAATAATAATAATAATGATGATGATAAGTAATGGTAATAGGACTGAGTGGAGTACAATTCAGGGAGTAATCGGGCGAGTGATTTAAAAATTGGCCGAGCGCGTATCGCGAGGCTGATTTTAAATCATGAGCACGATTACCCCTGAACTAATAATAATCAATACTTGAGCCCAACATGGCGGCCATACTCCACCTGGCCAGCTAGTTTACAGCGTACATCGTTGCTATTGAACATCCACGTTATGATCAATTGACACCTGTCAAAACAAGGCATCACTGACCATTATCACGTGAACATATCGTGAGCTCAAGTTTAACGCTCATCGAGGTCAGCTGTTTTTTTAGTTGATCGCTGACCAGGTACTGACTTTCGATTGGATCGCAGGCTCAAGCCAGCTTTGGGACACCCAAACCAAAACGAAGCTTAATTTTTCGTGCGCTTTCTGAAGATCAAAATCTCGCATTCAGTTGGTTTCTTCGTTTTGAGCAAAACAACTTCATCTTTTTCGATCGAAGTTTGTCCTTTACAGTCGAGTCAGGTCAAGCGTGCCCCCCTAGGTTACATTAATGAGTTGATTATTTGAACATTGAACCCGTTAGTCAGTAGTATAGTGTTTGGTGGTACGAAATCATTTTGAAAAAATGATCTCGAACCAAACCAAACACTATACTACTCGTCTTCTGGTCTCGTATTCTGGAATCTATAGTTGTTCAATCTGATGAAATCTATAGTTGTTATTTTTGAAATTCTCGGAAAAATCACCAAGCGTGACATTTTCGGAAAAACAGGAAATGAGTCATCACCTATAGCTATTATTTCTCACGTGGAACCATCCGATGGTTTATAAAAATAAAATCTCATATAATATTATAGATGAGTTGTAATTCAGTAATTCACAATGAATTAAAGAATATGGAAGAGTATACTTGTCCTTTTTGTGATCAGCAATTGGCAGAAGTTAATAGTAGTGTGGTAGTACTATGCTGTAGTAATCAAGAAATGTTTAACGATGATGGTAAAAATGTTTGTCTAAATTGTGGTTCAGTTCATGGTTATGATTATTGTAAAGAGTACGTTGACTTTTATGAGAATATGTATAAAATAAAGCGAAAATCAGTATATCACCGGAAGTACCATATTGAAAATATAATAAATAAAATATGTCGCAAGAATAGATTTCAAATTTCTGTAAAAGATAAGGGCAAAATATTGAAAATATTCGAAGAGATAGACGCTGTCCTACCTTTGGTGAATAAGAATCGTAAAAGGATGATAAGTACGAAATTTATGCTTAAGCAAATATTTTTAATGCTTGATCTCCCTTTTGAGAATATAACTGTTACTAGATCAAAAAAGACGCTTGAATTTTATGATCGATATTGGGTTGAGATTCTATTGTTGAGATTTGATAGGGTTATTCGTATTATCAAGCAGTAAATTTCTCATCATATTTCAGAAAAAATTTGTCTATTATTGGACTATTATCAGTCACATAATCATCAATATTCTTCATTGTGATATGTATGCTTGAAGCTTCGAAATCACCACTTCTCAACTTGTCTTTTATGGTATTGAGTAGATGTTGATAGCTTTGATAAGCATATGTGCAATTTTGGATTTTGAGATCGAGGTTTTTATGCTTCATCCACCCTTGTATCAAAAGTGATGCTGTACTGATGGCTACCAAACTAACACTACCTGTTGCCACGCTTGCAGCGAGACCTCCAGTTGCAAAGATGATAGACAATGAGTTCCCAAGTAATTTCCATTTTTTGAACCGTTTAACCGCCTGTTTATGAGCCCAACACTTTCTGTGATAAGTGTGGTAATAGGCTTTTAATTCATTTATCTGATCTTCTGTTAATTCACCTGAAATATGGTTCCAGCTGAATATGCTTTTACGCTCTTTCATATATATCTTTTATATAATAATTCTCTTGGATATGAAATATATTATACCGGAAATCTGGCCACATAATGGAGATCTTTTTATCCATTTTGGTGTAAGCTTCTTGGGTATGGCATATGTGTACCCTCGGTCAAATGAATAACTGTTATAAAATCTTCCATACGCATCATGAAGTATACCATGTGTTTGTAATGTATCAATCCATCCAAGTGTATGTTCCAAGAAATATGTCAAGCACCCACTACCTGGGCCAATAAGTCCAATATCCTTATGAGTATGCAAAATATTGTTTATTGAAATTTTTACATTAAAATGCTTGTGATACAGATATTGGTAAACCAAAGCTGATTTTAAAATTGAATCATCAACATAAATGAATTATTGCTTTGTTTCATCGAAATAATATTCGACATATTTGATTGCGTATTCTATCATATATTATATCGTTGTATTAAAATTTGATGATGATCCCAAATTGTTTTTTCATCTGATATAGAATCCAAGTACACACAGAAAAAAATAATACTGCCGTCTAAAGGTGCGATGGAATTCGGATTTAAATCACCAAAAGTCATTTGTTGACTACCGGTTCTATTAGCAGATGTAAAACTTCCAATATGTTTTTTATTCCAATAGATTTTACTTGTGTTTGTTTTTGGAGAAGATAAATTATCCCAATGAACAGATAAACAATGCCAAACATTAATTTGACCTAAATCATTTACGGAATAATCTGCTATTTTTCTGAAATTTTGTATAGATGATGCTGGGCCAAAATATACACAATTTGATTGATCAACACCACTTATAACTAAATTTGAACCATTGTAATAGCTGACAAACTTATCATAACCTCCATTATCATGACCAAAAAGACCATTTTTCCATGGATTTCCACCCGTATTTGAATTCAATTTATAAACAATGTAAATATTAACAACATCATTATTCAAATTAATTTGACTTATCATTCTCTGTGATCCATTAAACTTTAAAAAATAACGTCCATTATGTTTCTCAGCTTTGGTACAAACAGTGGGTCTTTTGTTTAAAGTTGATTGAGTTGCATTATTTTCTTCATTTGAGAGATCATATAATGTTTCAACTTTTCTGTTTGCATTAATATCTACAAAATCATTATTCGCTCTGTTGATTTGATATACACATTTTGAGTATAATCTAATATATTCAGAAACCCATAAATCTAAAAAACGACCTCTGACAATATCAGAAACTTGTGATTTGACAACAACATGATTAACATCATCGCCGGGTCTTACATTTGTCAAACGTTTGTTTCCAAGATCATAGTTCCCATCTTGTGTTAATGTAAATCCATCACCTTTATCGCCTTTTGGACCAATTAGACCTGTCACCTTTATCACCTTTTGGACCTCTTTCACCAGTTCCTATATAGCCTGGAGTTGGTAAATCATTAAATAAACCCATATAATATTAATTTAGATTAATTCATAATCACTTCAAGTGTGAATGTTACATTGAAAGGACCTATACTAGGATGTGAATATTTAATCATTAAATAGCCTCTCGATAATGATTTATTGAGTGTAACTGTTCTTATGTTTCTACTCGTAGAAGGAATTCTATATTCGAAAATAGTTGTTGGTAATAGATATGACCCCTCATCAACTGTCTCGAAGTATAACCTTCCGCGTTTTGTTCTTTGCATGATATACATTTTCTTGATATAAAAGTTATTGTTATGAATAACTAAATATTCAGAGCCATTCATCAATACAGGCTTGTCAATATTCTAATCATGTCCAGTACTGGCTTTAACAAAACAATTTATATATTGTATTTGACCAATTATATTATTCCCATTAAAATTAAGATCACCTCCTAATTTCGGCTGATAGAGAGCAAATCCTCCGAGATCGAAAGCTGTTTCCATAATTACACCTGTAACGCTTGAACGAAATAGGTTTAAAGCACCATTATGAATTCTATAGCCATTCAGATTTAAATCACCACCAAGTTTATATGTGTTCATATTAATATTATTTAGCATTGTCAATTCGCCATTTTCACCATCAAATAAGTTTGTTGAATTATTAATCAAAGCATGTCCATTCAAATCTAAATCAGTTTGTAATTGCATTTTTTCATTCACGATTTTATAAGTTTCTGCGAAGTCGTAAACACTTGATGGAACGTCTACAGCTTCAAAATCAATACCATATGCAACACAATGAACTTTGTACTTATTTGGATAAGTTGGGTTAGCATTAATATGTATTGTACAATATAAATATTCAGGTGGTGAACTTACTGAAGGTTTTTCAATCCATAATAAATATCTCGAATGATCTTCATTTCTGTTATCAAATTTTCTCCCTACAGTTTTATGAATTGTATTTCCACCTGTTGCACTGAATGTTACACTACTAAGATTCATTCCTTCATAATCAGGAAATAGCCATTCAAGGATAAAAGTGTATTTTCCATCTTTTATTGTATACATATTAAATCCAATTCTAGCTCTGTAAATATGATTAGCTTCTTTATTCAAGTCTACATCAATGACCTTTTTTGAAATCAAATGTGGCGAACGAGGTAAATTGACATATCCATTAACTTTCAAGCCATATTCAGTACTGACTTCATCGATATCATTCATCAAATATTTGAAAGCATTCTTTGGATGAGAAGCAGATGAAATATGACTTTTTTCTAATTGATCTAAATTTACGGCATCGGTTTTATTTGTTCCTTCTTTTAAATTAATGATTTTATGCCCTCCAAGTTTTAAGTCTGCAGCCATCGCATTTGTTCCATTCAATAATAAAGTGTTTGCTCTCATAACTATTCCAGCTCGATTTAAAACTCTGAAGTTCACTGCATCAGTTTCATTCGACGGGTTAGCTAAATTCGTCACTCTATTTCCACTCATTGACAAATTTCCATACATTGCAGTCGAACCGTCTCGTCGGAGAAAATATTCGTCAGTATATCTTTTCGTCACTGCGTCGTCTAAATTTATGGGTGGAGCAAGATCAGTAATGGCATTGTTGTTCATATTTAGATTTTGTTGTGCAATCGTATCGAGTTTGGTTTGCAACCTCTGGTCCACATATTTTTTATTAACTGCATTTTCAGCTGGTGTACTATTATCAACATCTTTTAAATCTTGCATTGCATATCCAGCCATGTTTAGATCACCTTCTGCGGGATTTGATCCATCCCTTTTTATACAGCTTGCAATTTCATTATCGACGTAAGATTTGTTTACAGCGTCTTGTGGGTTTGAGGGGGTATCCTGCAGGTTGATGATTTTATTCAATTTCATGTCAATATTACCACCAAATGCAACATGGCCGTTTTCAATTTCATAAGCTGGGTCATGGAGAAAGTAAGACAAATTGGTATGATAGCCATAGGCGTATCAAACTTTTGGTTAGGATTTTGCAGAACAATAAGTTAAGCTTTCACTCCTTTTATGGCCTTATCTATTGTTTGAAGGAAAGGGTTTCTATTGTTCGCAAGACAAAGGTTAGGAATCACCGACGCGTAGCCAGTTCACCGAGCGCGAAATTCAAATATCTTCGGAAGCGATAAGTGTTACAAACACTGCCTTTGTGGGGGAGGGTGTTGTAACGATTGTTGCAGCTTCGACACATCTAAAGGGGGTGGGTTGGGGAGGTTTGTGACAAGAAGTGCGAGGTCTGGACAGTAACCAAGCGAAAAATTACGCACAATAGTTTCAATAAAACTTTTCGAACACTCATGAACCATTACAAAAAAAGAAAAAAATCCGTGGGTGTCGTGATCTACTGGGAAGAGCAGTAGCGCTTTCGCAATCAAACTTGGAAGTTACATTTGTATTTGACTAACAAACGGCTAGTTCACAGTCGAATCATTTAAGTGTCTGTTAAGTTGGCACGTTATCATGGTAAGAACTTTAACAGTGAATCAAAGTTCAAATCCTCCGCTTTTCCCTTTCGCTCCTTTTCCTTAACTCCATTTATAACGTGCAAAGCGATTATAAAATTTGACGCCGTCTTCAAATATACAGCCACTGGCGCAATGAATATGAAAGAAAATATGTTGTCCGCAAGCCGAAGGGAACAAAGGAAGTGTGATTTCACACTTTTTTACGTTTGAGTGACCTCACTTTTCGGACGGGGCACAGAAAGTTATAAAGAACATAATTATTTTTCCTTCGTCTCGCGCGCAAAGCTTAGCACTCTAACAGTGAAACAAGGCTCTATCCCTCCACTTTTCCCCTTCCCTCGTTTTCGTTAACGCCATTTATAACCTGCCATGCGATTATAAAAGTTACATCGTTAAATTGTTGGTTGACGTTTAATAAGACAAAGCCTAAGGGGCAATTGTTAATAACACTCTCATTTCAAAGACGTCTTTAGCATTGCAAAGTGTAACGCTGAAAGCGTACTCTTTGTGATTTGGTGGTTTTCTTAATAATTTGTGGGTAGAAGTATTTTTTTTTAACTTGATGAGCACATTGTTTTCACGTTGTCATCTGTCGCTTTGTGCGCGAAACGAACGATAAATGCTCTTTCAAACTATCTGCGCTTTCCAAAAAGCGACATCGCTCAAACGTTTAAGGTGTGAAATCACACTTTCTTTGTTCCTGAGGCGTGACAACAACAGCGTCGTTTCTTTTACATTTCTTGCGTCAGTGGCTAAAGACACGCACGCAGTGTTCTTTCCTTTCTTTTCATAAAGAGCCGATTTCCAGGATCAGGTCTTTTTTTGCCTGCCTCAGTTTATTTTAAAACGGCGTCGCGCGGGCAAAGAAAAAAAAATTAAAACAAAACAAATTTAACGCGAATGGAAAACTGATCGCTCCCGGCATTCGGAGAACGCTTGCTCGCAATAACATGACTGAAATAAATTCCGTTCACTGATAAAGTACGTCGTAAGGATTTCATGCATATTTTCTTTATTTTCTGTGTGCTGGAGTTGGGCGATACACGGTAGGACTGGACGTGTAACTCAACATCTTTTCGACAGACGCTTCATGCATTTACTAACTCACTCCCTGCTAGTCTGTCTGTGTTTTCCCTAGTAGGCTCCCGTGGGGAACAAAATGTCATCACTGAAAATTTGCGAACTGGATCCGACTTAACCCGAGTCTAAGTTCGCGTCACCGAACAGAAAAATCCCTAAGGACAGATAACAAAAGCTTCATTGTCTTAAAAAATCCTAACCAAGACAATAGGCAAAGTTTGATACGGCCCCATAAACGATGATATGTGTTTTGGTGTTAGACGCAGGAGCTGTGCTGGAAAGTTCCACCTGTATTGCCGCTTGACCACCACTTGTTTTTTCTATCTGGAAAAGTTTTTTCATGTAACCATCAACGTGTGGAGTTTCAGGAAAAGGTTTTTGAAACGGCTGTCCCGCATCTCGTATATTTACAGTTGGAAGAAAAAGCTCAATTGTTGCACTTTCAGGATCAGATGGTGAGTAAAACTCAGTAACAAAAGTGTACCGTCCATTTCTTAAAGATGTCACATTAAAACGAATTTTGGATGTGAAGTTGCCACTTCGTTTGATGAAAAAAGACAATGACGACTTGTTTATGTGGTATGGTGATTTGTCAAAATTCTCAATTTGAAGGTTTTCCACACCACTGACTGCAGAAGACTTGGATATGTCTTTTAACAGAAATGCGAATGGATTGCGTTGGGTACCAGATGCTGAAAGAACGAGGTCATCAACATACTTTTTGTTGGCAGAATCTTTGTCTGAAGTTGGAGCCCCAACATTTGTTATTTTGTAGTCATCCATGTTCAGATCACCCTCAGCTGGGTCAGTTCCATCCCGTTTCAAACAGCTTGCAATTTGAGAGTCAACATAGCTTTTGTTTGTGGAGTCTAATATATCAACAGGATATTTCATATTTTTGACAATATTCCGTCCCATATCCAAATCTCCAGTCATTACAACACTTCCATCTTTTTTAAGAAATGGAGAAATATCAATGCCAGCAATTTGTATGTCAACATACTTTTTGTTTACAGCGTCTTGTGGGTTTGAGGGGGTATCCTGTAGGTTAAGGATTTTATTCAATTTCATGTCAATATTACTACCAAAAACGACGTTGCCGTTTTCAATTTCATAAGCTGGGTCATGGACAAAGTAAGACAAGTTGGTATGAAAGCCATAAGCTCCATAAACTATAATGTGATGTTTCACATTATTCAATATCTTTGGTGTAATAACTTTTAATTTAATCCTTGAGGCTGCTTGACTTGTTTTTTCAATGAAGAATATTTTCTTAAGATAACCATCAACAACATGTGTCTTTGAAAATGCTCTTTGTATTGGACATTTTCTTGTATGTAAATTTGATGTCCTCATTTCAATTTCAATTGTTGCCTGCCCTGGATTATTTTCTGTATAAAATTCAACAACAAAAGTGTACTTTGAAACTACCAATTGTGATACATTGAACACAAAATCAGATGTAATACTTTCATCAGGAATTATAAAAGACAATGATTTTTTGTTGATCTTGTATGGGCTTTTATTAAAGTCTTCTAATTGAAGATTATTCGCATTTTGTGTTACAGTTGTTTTTGATATGTCTTCAAGAAGAAATTTAAATGGATTTTCCCGAGTTCCTTCAATTGATAAAACAGCATCGTTTACATATCCTAAATTTGTGGAATCGCTATTATTTATTTGTGTGCCAACATTTGTCAGAAGTTTATTTTCAATATTATAATTACCATCTTGTGTTAATTTGAATCCATTTCCATTATCACCTCTATCACCTTTATCACCTTTATCACCTTTATTACCTTTTGGACCAATTGGACCTCTGCTGCCAGCGGGACCTCTGCCTCCAGTTCCTGCAACATCTTGATTTGGTAAAAAATTGAATATACCCATATAATATTAGATTAGATAACACAATAAAAGTTTCTCTTGACTGTTTTCATTGGTTTATCAACATAACAGAAAGAATATGGTTTTTTAGTTGCTTCGATATACTTTTGCTTATCAATTCCAAGTTCTTGAGAGATGATGTTTCTCTCTCTTGTTGATGGAAAATCATAAAGGAAGAAGTGGCTGCAATTAAGCCTAACAGATTTTGGACAACCATAGAATGACTGTGTTAGGTACAGTACTGAACAATTTTTGTGGCGACCCTGAATAAAATAGCTTATGATTTGATCTTGTTTTTTATCCGTCACAAAATCATCAAACACAAACAACCGCTGCAATTCATTATCTTTAATTTGTTCAACAGGTAAAATTTCATCTTGACTGCATACTAAAACAGGGTAACCAACCTGTTGGCTTATTCCATCCATCACTTGCTGTAAATATTTATACTTGTCTTGATCCAAGTTATTGGCATACAGATGTATTTGATCATAATAGACCAACGGTTCCATAATTAGATGCAAAAACAAGGTTGTCTTTCCAGATCCAGAATTTCCAGCCAATAACATTCTGAATGTATCTTTTGGCATATACGGATACAATTGTCTAAAAGACTTGTTTGAATCCTGAATGATATCATAATTTGCAATTTCCATATGTTAATAGTTTAGATTAGTCTAACTCAATTATATATGGATATTGAACGAATAAAAAGGCTTCTTAAAAGTGGAATTGAAGCTGGAAACAAGACTAAAGAAGTTCGTGAGGTTATCAATACTTTTGAAAATAGAAAACAGGATGCATATGATACAACATCAGAATTACTAAAACCCTCTATTGATGTCCAGAAGAGTGTGAAAGAAAGTGTTGACAAAAAACAGGATGAAGTCATTGAACAGTTGAAACAAAATCAACAGGCTTTGACACAAGGACTTGAAGATTTTATGCTTTTGAACACACAACCTGAAACAGAACCTGTGGAAACAACAAAATTACCAATTGATTATAAACCAAAAATGATGGCACCTTATAAGTCAAATCTTGATAGGGGTTTTTCAACTGAGGAGCTTGAAAAATTGATGAAATATAAATTATCACCCCCATCAAGGGTTTTAGACATGCAAATGGATGGATCAATAGATATTGATGTCTATGATGAAAAAATTGGTAAATTAACCCAAAAACTTGGACAAGAAAAAGGAAGACTAAGTACTAAAAAGAAGAGGGAACAAAACAAAGAAGAAATTTATAAGTTATCAGAAGACATCAAAACATTGAAAAAGTATCGAAAAAGAATTAAACTTATTGATGAAGGATCAAAAACTATTGGTAAAGGCATCAGAAAGAAAAAAACACAATATGGAGATGGTATTTTCCATTATAACAATATTGGTGACTTGCTCTCACGACTCCAGTTACTTGGTGGGTCTATTTCTGCTGGTAATAATAGTAAAGGTGTCAAAAATGAGTTCACAAATATACTTCACACGTTAAGCAGACTGGGTATTGTTTCAAACAACGAGCTCAATAAAATAATGATGAAATATCTAATGTAAAAGTATATGACAGAAATTTCATTACGATACAACAGTAAAAACAGAGACAAGATTGGTGTTAGTAAGAGTCATGATTTTGAAAAAAGATTCAATACACCTCTAGTATTATCGCATGATTTGAAACATGAAATGGCTGTGAATGTTATCAATATGACATACAGTTGGTACAATATCAGAGAATTTTTTGGGAATAATCAAATTAAATATAGCTATGACAAAGGTGTAAACTGGGAAACAATAACATTCGTTGACGGGATGTATTCATACGATGACATCAATAGTTACATTCATGAGTATATGAGAAAAAATAGCCATGTACTGAATCCATCTGAAACAGACAAATCAAAATTCAAGTATGGTATTAATATATATTTCGTTTTATCAACATACCGCATTTTGATTGAACTTAATGAAAACTATCGAGTGGATTTATGAGATCTTGATTTCAGAAAACTTATTGGGTTTGAGTCAAAATTAGTTTCAGCCACAGAATATGGAACAAACTTACCTGATATTACAAGAGGAGTGGATGAAATTTATCTTAATTGTGATATGGTGATAGATAGCATTGTTGATGGCAATAGCACAAGTACAATCGCAGTTATTCCAGTCACAGATCTCATCAGAAGTTTACCTTTCACTTACAAACCTCGTTTTCTTTCATGGAATCCTGTCTCAACACATTCAATCAGCTCAATGCATTTTTATGTCACAGACTCTTCTGGAGCTCCAGTCGATTTAAATGGGATAGATTGGTATATTGAGTTATTCTTGAGAGGGATAGAATTATAAAACCTAATAGTATATGAAAAGGTTTGAATTAAAAAAATATGAACAAATTGGTGAAGGTATCTTTACTGACATTGCCAAAACAGCTGTAAAAAAGCAGCTACAACAATTGATGAACATGCTGGCAAAAAAGGTGGTGATAAAATAATAGAACTTTTAAGAAAGAGAAAGAAAAATGGTGGGAGTGAGATTAAGACTGGGGGTGAGATCAAAAGAGGTCGTGGCAGACCTCGCAAAATAAAGTAACTTTTATGTAACACAATAATATAGGTCAAACTATCGTGACTCAAAATATATCGAACGATATGAAGATGTTGTCTTTGAGCTTGAGACAGCACTTAATACTGTAGTAGCAAATGATGCTCATCAGAGGAAAACAGGTTACCGATTTGTTGTTGATAACAGTGGAGAGACAACACCATTTGACTGGTATAAAGCCCGTTTTAATGTTATTTTCAAAGAAAATAAGCTTGCAGATGGAGCTAACATTGCTGCTGCAGATCGAAATGGTATTGTTAATTCAGTTCACGCTCTTATTAACACCATTAATGTAAAAATGAATGGTCTTGATGTTTATGAATGCCGAGATGCTAACCAAGCCACAAATATTAAGTCGTTGCTTGAGTATTCACAGGGTTATGCTGTAAGTCGGGAACCAATGAGTTCTTCTATCTTGACACCTCCAGAGGTGCTGAAAAAAGAGTGGCACAAGCTGCTTATAACAAAGGATTCTCAGATCGTAAAGCTTTGCTTAATAATGGTGGTGAAGTAAATGCAGAGATAGCATTGAACAGATACGGTTTTTTCAAGAGCTTTTGGGATGAACTTATGCGTAACTCAAAAGTAGAGGTGAACCTAACACTTGAGAGCAATGACAATTTGATTTGGCAAGCTACTGATGAATGTCGTGTGATACTAACTAAATTCCAGCTAATTGTTCCTCGTATTGTTTTCAATTCTGCGGGAAAGTCCTTGTACATGAGCAAGTATCTTGACAACAGAAAGTGGACTTACATCAGAGAAATGGTTTAGAGAGGCAATTCAACAAGACAGCAGACTGCCAATTTCCGTATTTCCACAGGAATAAACAAACCCAGACATGTCTTTGTATTCATCATCAATGATGCAAATGATTCAGATCAGACAGCCAATAAATTTCTCTATAACACTTTTGCTGTTGGTAATGACAAAACTTTGACTGATTGTTATCTTGAAGTTGGTAATGGAAATGATTATCCAGAGGTTCATTACAAACCCTCAACAGAACCCTCAAGAGTATTCAGAGATGTTTTGAAATATGTTCAAGTTGTAAATGACTTCAGTGATAGTACCCTTCTCACAAGAGGAAACTTTGGTACAATATTCCCTCTCATTTACTTTGATCTGACAAAACAGAAGCAGGACATAAAAGATGGAATGACAAAACTGACTTTCAAATACACTTTAAGTGCTGCAGCAGATCATGATTACAGTGTGTATGCATTGGTACTCTATGAACAGGATATTGAAATGAGAAAGACTGATGGAAAGTTGATTCTGAGATCCATGTAAATGGAATAATTAATTGGAAATAATTAATTAAATTAAATAAATTAATTAAATAATTAAATAATTAAATTAAATGATTGTTTTATATTAAATACAATTTAGTATAAACATATATTATATGGCTACTTATCATCCTCATGGAGTGACACTTTCAAAAGGTCAGAAACAAAAGCTAGCAAAAGCTTATGCAACAAATTCGCCTGTAACATTGAGGTTAACGCATAGTGAATTGTCTGGAAATGATCAGCTTATGTTGACAAAGAGACAAATCAACAAACTGATTAAATCAAATAGATCTGGAAAAGGATCAGACATCAAGATATCAAAATCACAAATCAGAAAAGCTGTTGTAGAAGGAGGTTCTCTTTGGTCCAGTCTTTTTTCAATTGGAACAAAACTATTGTCATATGCAACTAAAGCTGTAGCAAAAGCAGCTCCAGCATTGGCTACTGGTGCTCTGTCTTCATTAGCAGGTATTGGTGTTGATAAACTATTTGGGAAGAAACAAAGCGGAGGATTTCTTATTCCTAATGCCAATTTATCCCAATTATTGAACGTAGGAAATTTATTGAATACGAGACAGATGGCTGATGTTATCCAAAAAATGCAGTATGGAAATGGTATTGGAACAATACTCGCCAGTATTGGAATTCCTTTGGCCATAGAAGCAATTAGAAAATTAACTGGAAAAGGTTTGCATGTTGAACACAGCCGTCCTAGACGGTCATTACCAGTTCATGTTCCAGATTCAATTGCTCAGAAAAAAGATGGTGGGAAACATGCTATGATGCCATGGAGATCACCCCCAGGTGTTGGTACATGGGATAACCCAATCGGTATGGGAATGAAATAAAAAAGACCAAAAAGGGAAAAGGACTTCTACTAGGCAAAAACAGTCCATTCAATTCAATCCCAATTCTAGCAAGCATTTTGTAAACAAACCCTTATCCAACTTTGATTTAATCAATTGGGTGAAACAACTTGGAATAAAACATTTTAGAGGAGTTTTCAGTCGGGATGCTTTGCCAAGACAAATCAAAAACAAAGAATGTGGAATAGTCAATCTTGATTAAAAAATTGGACCAGGTACTCACTGGGTATGTTATCGAAATATGGACAAATACTGTGAATACTTCGACTCATTCGGCTTGATGATGCCAACTGAAGTTCAAATATATATGGCTACAAGTGGTAAACAACTTGAATACTCTGGTGATGAGATACAAGAAAGAGATTCAGTATTATGTGGATATTGGTGTTTGTACTATCTTCTGGAGAGGCAAAATGGTAGATCAATTCTAGATACAATACATAATTCCAAATTCAATCCAACAGATACTAGTGTCAATCACAGATTCATTATAGATTACTTTATATAATGTAATAACATATGGATTGTACATGTGGTCTCGATAAGAGTTAGAAAAATTGCTCAATGAAAGAATGTGTGAAGAGGAAACAAGTCAGATACTGGGGATTAAAAAAGGTTGACTCACGCATTCTTGATTCTGCAAGATCAACAAAAGATTTCGATGGAAAAGACAGAAATTAATTTCTGAAAGAATTAAAAACAATGCCGCACTCAAAAAACTCAGAAATGAGATACAATTCACTAAGGACAAAGTCAGAAAGGAAGAGATCAAGAAAGAAGCAGAAAAGTATATTGAAAAACTAAAAAATATAAATACCAAACTTGTAAAAATTAACAAACAATTGGAAAAGGTGAAGTCGGACGACATCAAACTAACTTATATACAATGGTGAAATCATATTGTGTGAAACAGAAGAAAGTCACTGAATGTGTGCCAGGAAGTGAGAGATATCAGAAGACTAAAAATGGTCGAACTGTGATGAAATGCACTTGTGCTGAATGTGGGATAACAAAGACTAAATTTGTCAAAGGAAAGGGAAACTAATTAGCCCGTCTGAAGGGGCTGTCATACTGGATTCAGCTGCAGATATGGCACTAACAGGATTCTTGGAACATGGTGTCCCTTATTTAGCGAAGAAAGGTGTTGAAATGGGTAGATATTATGCTTCTGAAGCAATGAGAAATCCAAAAGTTCAGCGGCGTGTGATTGACTATGGCATAAAAAAAGCAACTCCCATTTTACAAAAGGTTGGGTCAGAAGCTTTAAAACAACTCTCAACCAAAGTGCAACCAAACATTCGTTATAAAACAGACATTAAAGGATTGGATTATACTAAAGGTGGTGCTATTGATGTTGACAAGCTATTAAAATCAGGTGTTGCAGGGTCTCCATGGCAGGTAGATATTAAAAAAGCTGCAGAATTAGCAACAGACCCAAATTTATTCAAATTCCCAAATCCAGCTGAGATAAAAGATGCGAAGGAAAGAGTCAAGGTTTATAAGAAATTATATGAAACTGCAAAAGCTAATGGTTACAAGGGAAGCTATAATAAGTTCATACTTGAGTCTGGTTTTGGGTCTAAACCAACATTCACAATTCCAGGATTTGGTGGTGCTATTGATATTCACAAGGTAAT
>JAEMWC010001014.1:270000-272500 GCA_016490735.1 Pachyseris speciosa | reverse complement strand
CTGCATACAAGTCAATGGCACACAAGCAATAAAAATGCCAAAAAAAAAAAAATAAAAACATACTAAAATTCAATAATTTCCATAAACAACAACCTGTACCATTTGTGATATATGCAGACTTTGAGGCTATAACTGAAAAGATATCTGGTTGTCAACCCAACAATGATAAATCATACACTGAAGCCTATCAGAAGCATACTGACTGTGGATATGGTTATAAGGTTGATTGTTGTTATGATGATAAATACACGAAACCAACACAAATATACAGAGGTGAAAAGGCTGTATACAAATTTATGGAAGCTATGCTGGAGGAAGTCAAATATTGTAAGAAGGTCATGAAAAAGGAATTCAACAAACCATTAAAAATGACAAAAGAGGATGAGAAGGAATTCCAAAAAGCCAAAGAATGCTACATTTGCAATAAAAAATATACTGACAAAGATATTCAAGTTCGAGATCACTGTCACATCACTGGTAAATACAGAAGTTCTGCCCATCAAGAATGTAATCTAAAACTCAGAATAAACCCAGAAGAAATAAAGATTCCTGTTATATTCCATAATTTGAGAGGTTATGACAGCCATTTTATAATGCAAGAGATTGGTGCTATTGTTAAGAAACACACTTACACAAATAAGAAAGGTGAAAAGTGTCAAATGGCAATCAATGCTATACCTAACAACATGGAGAAGTATATGGCTTTCATGCTTGGTAGTCACCTCACGTTCATCGATAGTTTCCAATTTATGAGCTCTAGTTTGGATAGACTAGTCAGTAATCTACCAAAAGAAGCATTGAAATACACCTCGTAAGAGTAGGGAAAGTATCTTGATTTAATGGTAAGAAAAGGAGTTTATCCATACGCCTTCATGGACAGCTTTGATAAATTCAATGAAAAGCTTCCAACGAAGGAAGAATTTTACAGCATATTAAGTGATGAACACATCTCAGATGAAGACTATACACATGCTCAGACAGTGTGGGAAACATTCTCTCTAAAAAATATGGGTGAGTATCATGATCTGTACCTCAAATCAGACATCCTTCTGTTGGTTGATGTGTTTGAAAACTTCAGGAAAACATGCCTTGAATACTACAAACTGGACCCATGTCATTATTTCACGTCTCCAGGGCTATCTTGGGACGCCATGCTTAAAATGACTGACATTAAACTAGAGCTTATGGTTGATATTGATATGTTTCAATTCATTGAAAAGGGTATGCGTGGAGGAATCAGTTATATAGCAAACCGATATGGAAGAGCAAACAATAAATACATGAAAGAATACGATGAGAAGGCGCCCTCAAAGTATATCATGTATCTCGATGCTAATAATCTATACGGTTGGGCTATGAGTCAATATTTACCAACAGGCGGATTCAGATGGATGACACAAAAACAGATCAATAATTTAGACCTGGCTGTCTATGAAGAAGATAGTGCAAAGGGTTTGATTCTTGAAGTTGATTTAGAATACCCCCAAGAGTTACATGATCTGCATAATGACTACCCACTTGGACCGGAAAAGGTCAAAGTAGCAGAAAATATGTTGTCTGGGTATTGTAAAAACATCGCGAAGAAATATAAAATATCAACTGGTCTGGTACATAAACTAATACCAACATTAAGCAACAAAGAAAAATACGTGCTCCATTATAGGAACCTCCAATTATATACTGATCTCGGTTTGAAAATAACTAAAGTCCATCGAGTGTTAGAGTTCAATCAGTCCGCATGGTTGAAGCAATATATTAATTTCAACACTCAGAAAAGAACTAATGCTAAAAATGCCTATGAGAAAGACTTCTTCAAACTCATGAATAACAGTGTATTTGGAAAAACGATGGAAAACCTCAGAAAGCAAGTAGACGTCAGATTAGTCACCGATGAAAAGAAACTATTAAAAATGGCTGCTAAACCGACATATGTTAGCAGTAAAATCTTCAATGAAAATTTGGTAGCTGTGCATAAGATTAAAGAAACACTCACCCTAAACAGGCCGGCATACGTGGGGATGTGTATTCTAGACCTTAGCAAGACATTGATGTATGAATTCCACTACAACTACATCAAAGAGAAGTACGGAAACAAGGCGAAGCTGCTCTTCACAGACACAGACAGTTTGACCTATGAAATCGAAACCGAAGACGTCTATAGAAATTTCTGGAAGGATAAAAATAAATTTGACAACAGCGACTACCCAGAATACTCTCCATATTTCGATAAGACGAATAAAAACGTAATTGGTAAATTCAAAGATGAGGCTGCAGGAGTTCCAATTTGTGAATTCATCGGTCTACGATCGAAAATGTATAGCTATATGAAAGACAACCAAAAAGGAGGGAAGACTGCTAAAGGAATTAAGAGAAATATTATTAAGAATAACATCAAACATGAAAATTATAAAGAGACACTATTTGATAATAAACAGTTGCATCATAGAATGAAAACAATCAGAAGCCAAAACCATCAACTAGGAAGTTATGAGATAAATAA
>JAEMWC010001014.1:37500-265000 GCA_016490735.1 Pachyseris speciosa | reverse complement strand
CCTCTACAACACAGGGCAGTGAGGGGAATTAAATAAATTGAAGCTTGACATTTGGTTTAATCGTTGTTACTTTTGCGTTCAGGAATGAAACTTGTATTTTTCTCTCGACTAGAGATAAATAACAATCATCTCTACTCGTTTGGGACGCAAAGAAGTACTTGAATTGTTTCTTTGTTTTCTTAAGCTCACGTTGTTTTGCTTGCAAAGGAACGAGTGTTTTTACTTCGCTTGGCTGACTGTTTTTCGACCATGTGCCTTAACAGCGTTACGAAACTTACGAAACACGTAATCGCAATGAATCCTCTTAAAATTGAGGATTAAATCCCCGGCTAAAGGATCAACACTTTCATCCAACATCGTCAGTTGTCAAACATAACGTTGGGTGGCTAAACGCACAAACAATGTTTGACCAAACACTAGACTGAGTGAGTCCACAGAACGCGGATTTTTTTGCATATATCGCCGAAATTTCGACGTTTGGCATTTGGTTGCTCTTTACCGGCTGTACACGCTTTGTTGGTTGGGGTGGCTAAACGATCAAACATTTGTTTTTAACGCGAAATGTTGGATGAAAATGTTTGATCTAGATAGAACATGGGAAGCCATTTAAGAATAAATACAATGTTTAGAAAGGGGCTTAACGGTCAAACACGTTGTTGGATGCAAATATTTGTTCGCTTTTAGGTTGTTAAATTTGTTTTCGAAGAAACATAGGCGTCGTGTATGGTTTGATTATAACATCTTAATGTTTTGTTGTTTTTGAACCGCAGTTAATTCCTTTTGACTGCTCTAAACGTAAATTAAATATTGGCGCAAGGAAAGCCATGCGAAGTTTTTCAATACCTGTGGAAAAAAAATAATCCTGGAGCTCCGCTTTTGGGCTGGGCTAAATCTTTAGATTAAGCTGGGATTAGACCTTATACTAGTAAGGCATAACTTGTGGTAGTAGTCCTTCTTAAATCGTTCTCTAAAACGCGTAAACTTGAAGGAAAAATGAATTTTTGTATGTTAGCAATAGGTGATAGTCACTACGACAAAAGCATTCTCGATCGATGAACTACTATTGCAGATCTTCAAAACTTACATAGAGCGAAAGCTGTGTGGTTGACAACGCAGTGAATCTAAAGTGATGGGAATTAATTTCTAATTGCGGTCGGCATGCTATGATTTTTCCTGGGGGTGAGGGTGCTGAGGGAGAATCGGGTGAACAGAATCATCCCAAGTCTTACAAGATGAAAGGTGCCTCTCAATCCTCTCCCAATAATTTGATCTTTTTTAATGAGTGTCTTAACTGTGTAAGCACCATGTTATAATTAAAAGATATGGGGTCACCATGTTCGATGAAATAGTTTATGCTGTTTTGGCTGCAAACTACTACGCCACGGAAATGAACAAAACGTGTTTACCAATAATAACAATTTTTTTTGAGAGAGAATTGTCTTTAATTATTATATACATCAATTTACAAAAATAAATACATAAATCAAGAAATAACATATATACTTAGATATACTTAAAAAACTTACACACGCACACTTGACACACTCGTACGCACACACACACATCCACTCAAGCATACGATCTTCAAATACCACGACCACGGCTCCAGCCCGCACCAGGCAATAAGACAAAGAGATTCGTTTAGAGGTTATAATGTGAGAGGAAAGGGGGGAAGTCTTCTATCCTTGGGAGAAAGAAGCGTGTTTTGCAAGTCCAGATGTACATTCTTGCTATCAAAAATAAAAACGGATGATGTTTATGATTAAATAGGTGAGGCTTCAAACCTATTACCAAGGATGGCGTTAATTCGGGTGAGCATTGCGGGGTTTCAAATTTCACCAACCATTCCTTAAAACTGTGCCAAAAACGGGTTATGATGGTGCAGCTCCAGAAAAGGTGAATCAATGTCTCAACTTCGCATTGGCAAAAACTACACAGATTAGTGTTTGACAAATTGATTCGCTGAAGAAAGTTATTGGTCGCCAATCTCCTGTGCAGCAGCTTAAATTGAAAAGTGCGTAGTTTAGTTATTTTAGTACACTGAAAAGGTGACTGATAAACAGCTGCCCAATCAATCGAATTCTTCTCTTCAATCGAGCAGTCAGCGCACCATTTCTTCTGGCTGTTTATGGGATTCTTCCTTTTTCTTTCTACAAGCGTTTTATAAATAAATCTGTTTGGTTTATTTGCCTTCAGAAAGTTTTGCAAAAAAGCGCCACTGCTATCAATATCATTGTCATGACGGAAATGTTCTTGAAAAGTTTTGCGCAATAGCTTAATCGCTGATATTAGGCCATAGAAAGAGAAAAAACTTGGCTTGATATTGTAACGGCGTTTAAATTCTGTAAAAGACAAAAACCTGGTTCCATTTTCCATTAGATCATTAACTTTGAGTATTCCCTGCAAGTACCAAGTTTTGTAATATATTGGTTTATTCCCGACACGAATAAGAGAGTTAAGCCAAAGGCTCTGTGAAAGAAGGTGCTTGTTGGAAGAAATTCTACCCACATAGCTGATTTCCGACCATACCTGCATTATCTCTTGCAAGAAAGGGTCCGATAGCCTAAAAAATAGCTCTAAATCTTTTTTATGCAGATTAGCTTTAAAGAACATACCATTATTGTAGTATCATCTCCTCAAGAGGTGTGCCATTTATTCCTCAAGGAATCCTTCAAAATATTTATAATTGCCACAATTAAAATGTAGGAAACTGGATTCAGTCCCCTTTAATCACAATATCCTTGGTTATCTTATAGCCCGATGGGACAGAACTGTTCAACTTTGTCTACGGATATCGGTCTTGGGATGATTACCTGCGGAACATGGCAGCAGATGGTACATGGGGCGAAGACGTCATTCTTCATGCTGCGGCAAACTGCTTTGAAACACCCATACACGTGATCAGCAGTCTGTCTCATAACCTGACCATTAACCCTGAACATGATGTTGGCGGCAGTAGCCAGCTTGTGCTGGGGCACGTTCACGAGCATCACTTTGTTAGCCTGCAACCCAAACCAGGTAAAAGAACTAACACACATCTAACTAAACATAAACCAGTTAGAGGGTTTTATTTCATTTTGTGTTTACTCACCTGTATCTCTCAAAACACAGCACATTTTTGAAGCCTACAAAGTTATTTATGAAAAGTCTTCTGACATGAAAGCAGGATATCAGATGGGGCACATGGAACTTGATACTGTATTGATTTTCTGTGGCTGTTGAAATGTATCTGAAAAGTAACTTACTTTTCAGATACGTTTCAACAGCCACAGAAAATCTATGAGATGTAAAGTTTTCTTTTCATGCTTAAGAT
Organism: Pachyseris speciosa; assembly: GCA_016490735.1. Classification (NCBI taxonomy): domain Eukaryota; kingdom Metazoa; phylum Cnidaria; class Anthozoa; order Scleractinia; family Pachyseridae; genus Pachyseris; species Pachyseris speciosa. The sequence goes on along the minus strand of JAEMWC010001014.1, from coordinate 261,687 downwards.
GCAAAATGGGCGACCCCGTAGAAACAACTGAAAATAAGTCCTAATGATATAACGCAATCAACTCATTGAAGTCAACATATTCATCGTGTTTTCAAGAATTTTGTGGATGCCCAATTTGAAGGGCCTACCCTGCACTTTCTTAATCACGCCCTCTTATGGTTCTTAGCAATGGTTTCCAGTTTTAATGAATCAATGCCATTACTCCTTGTCACTTCACCTTCTAGACATCCCAATCATACGCATTGGTAAAGAGGTTGTGGCGTTATACGTTATGATATGGCTACAGTAAAACCGGTTATTCACAATGTAACTTAGCTTCGTTGAGATTGATGTGTATCGCAAGCACGTTTCACCGCAGAGCTTTGCAGAAATTGGAGTAGTTCATTTTTAGTCGAAAGTAACTAATTTTTATCATTGTAGAGTTCTTGTATTAGCGTGGATTCCCTTTTTGGAAGCTTTAATGTCTTCTAAGAGGTTTTTTAATGTGGCGGATCCAAGCTAATTGACTAGCAACTGGAAACGGAGACGTAATTAAGACGTGAAACACAACACGGGGGTCACCAAACTTGCTTGTGAGATAAACACAGTTAGACAGTGACCATAACTTGCTTAGCAATTAAAAGGCAACGTGTAGTATATCAAGTTAGAAGGACTGAAAATTATTGATCCATTAAACAACAGGGTCGCGAAAGTACTTCAAATCATTCGGGGTACCTAAAGAATCTCAGAATAAATACTCCGGTTTATTTTATCAATGCAGATGACGGAGTAAAGGAATTAGAGGAAGAAGAAGGAAAGTCAGACCAAGAGCAGATGGTAGAGGGAGCAGCAGAAGAAGATGCAGGAGATGAAGTGAATAAAGCAGAAAGTGAAGAAAGGGTAACATCTGCAGAGCCCAAAACTGTGCAAACAGAAACTGAGGATTTTGAGGCAGCAGTCGATGAAATGGCGACAGCAGCAACTTCTGAGGTCACTGAACCAGCAGAAGCTGACGTGGCGGAGTCAGAAAATCCTGAGGTAACGGAAGATGAAAGTGGTAGAGAGGACACCAAGGTGGCATCAGCAGATACGGAGTCGGTAGGATCAGTAGATGATAGCGATGGTAAAGTAGCAGCAGATGTAGAGCCAACAGAAAAAGCGGGAGAGGAAGAAGCTAAAGCGGCTGTAGATGGAGATGCACAAACTGCCGATGATGCACAGGTTGAAGTAGCAGAAGAAGCAGAAGCTGAAGTAGATGAGGAAGCAGACACTGAAATGATGGAGGAACCTGTGCATGTAGCACAGAAACCTAAAGAACATGAGGCGAAAATGGCAGCAGCAGATGTCGAATATCCGAAACCAGCAAATGCTGATGAGGAGGTGAAAGCAGCGGACACTATCGCCATGGAGGCGGTCGATGCTGAAGATAGAAAGGAAGTAGGTGCTGAAGCTACAGATGGACCAGAGGCCGAAGGAGTGAGGGCGACATCTGTTGAAGTGGCTGAGGAAGAAGAATCTCAATCAAGGGAAATAGCAGATACGGAGGTGGCAGAGACAGCAGATGATGAAATGGTTAACGTAAGCCACACCTCAGCAGCCAAAGAGGGAGAAGTCCACAGCGTGGAAGGAGAAAAAGCAGATGCTGATGTGCCAAAGGAGGAGGCAAGTGATTCTGAATCACGTGAGGAAACAAGTGAAGGAGTAGTGGAAGCAGCAGTAACTGAAGTGGCAAGTTCGGCGGAAAGTCAAGCGGCGAAAGTAGCTGATGCTGAAATTGCATAAACACAGATGGTTAAGTGGATAACGCAGCAGAAGCTCAGGTGTTTAAAAAAGCGTCAGCCCTGACGCACCCTTACATGTACAAAGAGTAGTCGTAGTGCAATGAAATATTTACTCATCTTGCTTTGAAATGGTAGCTTAGTTGTATTGTTTATCTCACGAACTAGTAGTCATTTTAATGTGGATTACGAGGTTTCGTCCCATCTGCTGGTTTTCACTCAGGCTATGGTGCCGACTGGCAACTATTAACTAAGGGTGTTTAGATTAGGTGCTGGGGCAACATTTCAAAACGAGCAGAACGTTTTTGATGAAACCAGGTGGAAAGCAGCAAAAACATTGACGACAAACTCTTATAGTTTGGGAAACGTCTTCTGTTATGGAGAGTTCCATAAAACTGCTGTGATTTCAAGGTTGGCACTGCTCTCGAAATGAAACATTTTGTGCAGTTTACGATATATCCATTATCTATCATCTATTATCCACTGCAATTAAGTGTTCTTTTACTACCAGCCAATTTTACATATATCTACATAAAAAGTGATTTAATCAGGTTCTGTATCCTAAGCCGCAAGGTTAAGAAAGTCCACGATGAGTATACTTTCAGTATACCCAGAGTGTTATGTTCCGTAACCTCGTGTCCATTATAAATAACGAGGCGTATCTGAATATCGACAGATAGAAAAGTTCTTCAAAAGGGGACTGGAAGCATGGATAACTTTTGATTCAAAGTGCGTCCTAAGCAGCTTTTGTGGACGTAGATGGGGCAGTGATTACTAATTGGTTAGAAACTGAAAAATGGCACCACCCTGCAAAAAGATTGGGAAACGGTCACTCATGCTGAGTTAAAACTCAGCAAAATGGAAGGTGCCCCAAATTTAACATGTCTGTACACGGAACTGGCTCCTGATTGCGCAAAAAAATTCTCTCTCCTAGAATTACAGATAATCTGTAACTAGCCTTTGCTTTTTGGTAAAAAGGGTTATGTATAATCACTATACCTGGAGAAGTGTTCATGTGAAAGTCCTTTAGTGGCTCATAGAACTTTTGAAGGGCAAAAGTGCACTGAGTTTGATCCTTTGTAGGAAACGCAGTATTGTTTACCCTGACAATACAATATGGTACCCGTTTTCTTGTAAAGCAATGCTGTTAATTTGATGAATAAAATAATTGAGAGAGATAAAAAGGTGAAGTGCTTGGAATTGCTTGGAATTGCATAACCTGTGCATTGTGCAAAAAGTTACACACCGGTGAAACAGGAAGAAGACTACGCGACCAATTCCGGGAACACCTACGTGATACGTGATGTTGAGAAAGATGGCAAAGACGCATCCAAACCAGTCGCCCGGCATTTTAAGGTTATCGTGTACCTTCAAGGGTTTCTCTAATCTAAGGGCTGTAGCGGCTCCTTACTCCAGCCCAGATACCATAAATCCTATATCAAATTAAAGCTAATGGTACTGGCTATTCGAATATTTCATTAATTTTGTAAGATTAAGAGTCTAAACTAGAAGGTCTAAATCAACTTTTGAAAGTTACAACTAAATTTGATTTTTTATATTTGGGGAAGTTGATATTTTTCTGAAAGTCTGGAACCCAGAAGCTAAAAAAATAGCGTGTTGGGGTTTTCCTTTATTCGATTGCGTTCAAAAGTTACAAAGCGTTTTCATATTCGCTAGAAAAAATACCGACCGACCGCACGGAAATGGCTCTTACCGAAAAAAGGTTTTGAATTATCTAATTCCCCAACATCTTTTTGTTGAAGATACGTTAATCTAGCGGCTGCTCAAATTTCATCAAAATCGAACAAATGGATCTTGAGTTGTAACTCTCGAAAGTGTTTCCTTCGAGACAAAAAATAAACTTTCCGAAAACAGCGCTTGAAAAAAATCTTCACTACACAAACAAACAGCGCGCCCCAAACACCTCTAGTGACGATCGGCCAATCATGTGCAATGTACGCCAACTTTTCTTCCGGTCACTTACTGTGGAAATTTTCGCGTAATTTTATCTCCACACAAACACTCGTGCCTCAAACGAGTTTATCATTATGTCCCATACTGTAGCATGTCCGTCTTTGACTTTGTTTACTTGACCCACAGTCAAACCGAAAAACTAAAGCGCACATCCTTCATGAAGCAAAGCAACTTTTTCGTATCCAATATTATCGCGCAACTCGCTCCGGTTGGCTGCATTCGCATTTTCAAATATACCGTCATCCCGACTTTTTAATGGAATCTTGTTTCAAGTGCGATCAGCTACGACAAATGAAAAACTTTTTTTTTCTTGTATGCCAGCTTCACTATTCTGATCCTCGTCATACAAACCTGTCACATACTGGGGTGATTAACAATGACCCTTCCACGCGCTAGAAATTGGCCTATTGCGTCTGGACGGTATATAGACTGTATACTGTGACACCAGTGATTAATACGTTAAGGCGTCGATGTCGACGGGCCAAGGAGAACGTGACGATTTCGGAGAGAAGAAAGCTAAATAAACCGAGGCCTGGATATCAAAGGGTTAATCTATTCAAAATATTTACTAGAAAAGCTACACATCATATTTATCCACTGAACATTGTTTGCCTGAATATTTTAATCCCATAAAATATCCACACTAACAGCAGATTTTACAACCCGTCTGGGCGTGCAAACAAGCCCTTAACATGTAACTCACACAAAAAGGCAAATTTTAAAGCCAGACAATCAGACAAGGTTTCAGACCTTGCAATTCCTTTTCTGTTGATTGAGCTATAAATTCCTTATAGCTGTGTATCTGCCTGCAATATAGTGGACTAGTGGCTGCGATACTGAACTCATAACAGACAGGCCACTTGAGAAAGGTTAGTTTTGTCACGAAGAATATTCTTATGCAAGAGTTCAGAATTGACCGAGGTCCAGTACATATGTAAATTTGGAGGGTTGAATATTTTCCCCGGTGGTTACTCCTAGAAAAATTGGGTGGGTGTGTGCGGCCCCCTTCTTGAAACCCCTACCCTATTTCAGACCAGAATCTTCGATTTTCCATACTTATTTCAGACCAGATCAAAAATTCGATACCTTTTTTTCCGACCTATTTCAGATCTATTTCACGTACACGGTTGGCGTAAACATAATTTGATAAGGAAGTTTGTTGGTGGTCTTCTCGCCTTATGATGAAGTAGCTTCTTCTAAAAACATACCCAATTCAAGACTAGAGTGCACAAACCATACCCTATTTCAGACCAAAATGGTCATAACCGATACCCTATTTCAGACAGGCTAAAAAACGTTTTTCGTCTATTTTCAAACCGGCTAAAACACCATACCCGCACATACCTGTGTAGTCCACATAAGGGAGTACCCCCCCCCCCTCCCACCTCACCGGGAATTTTCCAGACCTGAACATTGTACTAACGGGGTATGTTAAATACCTGGGGTTAAATAATTGTGTTTATATAGATTGTAGGTAATCAATTTCGTTTTGGGCAGGCTCGTGAGGTTTGAATTCCTTATCCTCAAACAAATTTGAGCCGCGCAGATCTGCCGCGCAGATCTCTATCGTAATATGCTACGGTTAATATTTACTTATAAGATCAAAATAGAGGTCTTTTTACCTGAAATGTTGTGTATTGTCGTTCTTGTAGCTGAAAACGGCGAATTTAAGTGAATTCAAGAGTTTTGCGTGTGACGTTTACCTGAGCGTATAGTAGAGAGAAGAGGGATGAAAGATCTGATTTCCACGATTTCGGACTGGGCCAGCGCCGAGCCGATTTTCAACAGCAAATTCCCATCGCATAGCTTCCAAACCACGCACTGGGAAAGCTGAAAGCCACAGGTTTCTTGTCGTACCATTATATTCGAAAACCGTCCGAAATCAAAGCGCTAGGCCTCAAATAATATCGAGAAATCTGGCAATCAAAGATCGAAGGATCCGTAGCTGGACTTTAGTGTGCTGGCTGTAACAGTCACGCCGTTTGCTCCTTTCCGATTGGATGATAACAAACAATGCCCTTTCAAAAAATCGTCCCGAGGGAAGGGGAAGTAGGGGCAAATAAACAGCAGCGATCTTTCTACCAACCAGCCTGTTTATTTGCCCCTACTTCCCCTCCCGCGGGACAAATTTCTCTCTACTATACGCTCAGGTAAACGTCGCGCGCAAAACTCTTGAAATCGCTAAAATTCGCCGTTTTAAGCTACCAGAACGAATATACACAACATTTCAGGTAAAAAGACGTTTATTTTGATCTTATATGTGGATATAAACCGGAGCATATTACGAGAATATGAACCTTTTCGATAATCCCATACATTTCAACTAAATTCAAAATACCCAACGGTCACCCAGTTTGTGTGGGGGCCCTGTGGTAAAGCGAGGTTATGTTTGTATGGGAGCGTGCTACTCAGATCAAAGAAAAATGTCCATTGTCGGCTTTCTGTGGTACCTTGATGTAGGGAAATGTCGATCTCTGCCCGTCCCTGCATCAAGGTACCACGGAAAGCGGTAAAAATCTCGAGCAAAAACTTATCTTTCAAATCGGCCCACGGTACCATGTTACCACCAATAGCGTAGCTCCATATTCTGTATATTTAAATCCCCTGGGGGTGTGTGTGGGGGGGGGGGGGGGCGAGGAAAGAAGGAAGGTGTAACTTGTTCCCATCACCCTCCTCCCTCCATCCCTTAAAATTAATATCTGCAATGTTATGGTGTTAGCCAAGTGGCAATTAAAGTATGCGCAGAAAAATATCGTAATGAAGCGTTAATATAAACAGTTTCAGAAAAATATAAAGCTAAATACAAGATTTTCATGTACCGGACTGAACATTTTTATTAAGTTAACAATTAAATCGATAGTTTCTCCTTAAAAAAAAAATAAAATAAATAGTTATTCCTCAATTTTTTTCAATTATATTTAAAGTAGTGTGTTGAATTAGATCACGCTTTTCACAGTGAGTGAGTGAGTGAGTGCTTTCAGTTGCGGTTTTCGATAAGTTGTTTTGTGTCAGACTTATGTCAACAGCTTACTCAACAAGAACGGAAGAAAAAAGAAGATATCAGCAACAGAGAGAAAAAAAATTTAACTAACTGCTACAACCAGTAAAATCCATTTGTTCCGCTGAGATGATATGAAAGGGTTTTGATGTACGCAGCCATTTCTTTCTTCCTCCAGTAACGATGACAGCGTTGTTTCTTTACGAAGAATGCGTTGCATTGTTTTGTTGGTAGCATATTATTCAGTGCTGTATTCAGTGATGGTTATTGTCACATATAATTCAAAAATCACGCCCTAAGTTCATGTTAGACTCGAACTTTGATCAGAGAGCACGATGTTCCATTTATTTCAACCTATTGATATGATACTGGTAACCGTTTTGTGCGAGTGTGGATGTGAATAATAATAACTGCAAACTGAGTGGTGTTAAAAGGAAGCCGGTACCGCGGTTTTGACTCGTAGTTGTTCGCAAGCCGGCTTAATTAAGGCCGCGATTCCACAATGCGATTGACAAGTTGCAGCTATAGGAAAGATAAAACGATTTGCATTGATGTCGCCACTCCTCGGGAAAAGGAAAAATCAGAGAGGTACGTAAAACGTAGTTATATATAATACATGCACGTGACACTTACGTTGATAGTATTTTTGTGGACCATGCATTGTCCTTGAGATAAGCTACAACTACACCAGTTCTAAGGAGAATTTGTATACTTATCCCATGGTAGATAACAAAATTTGTTAGCTGGAAAGTGCGATTGTGAATGACTCAAAACGGATACCCGACGGACTCATAAAATAGCCGAACAAGAGTTTTGGTCCAGTTCTTCTGAGTCTCTTCTGATAGCATTACTACACGGTGCGAAACACGTGTATTTCGAAGTCAAATAATTTTAAATTAATTACATGGTGTTTATCTATTGTTATAATAAAGTTTCGATATAACGCGCGCTCTGATTGGTTAAAACAGAGTGTTTTATGACAATACAGATGCACGGCCAGCTACGCACTCCATCGACCAAAATGGAATTTCGGAAGTTTTCTGCCCTTGGTTTTTATTTTGACCCAGACTTCTTGTACGACCTAGAAAACGAGTATGAAAACGAGCGTTAGCCTCAATGGATTTGGAAGACGCTCTGCCGGTAAAACCACAAATAACAGCATGAAAATCAAGAGTATTTTCAGAAATTGCTGAAATTTGAAGTTGAAGTTGAAGTTAAAGTTGTCCGAGTCGCGCAGCAATTTCAGTAACTTCTGAAAGCACAATTGAAAATCCTTAATTTTACGACGACTCATTCCGATTTGTGTTAATAACATAAGGGTAAAATTTTCTTAACACTGATGAGGCACGTCGAAAAACAATCAGCCAAGCGAAGTAAAAACACTCGTTCGCTCGCAAGCCAAAGAAACAAACAATTCAACTTACTGTTTATAAATTTGCGTCCAAAACGAGTGTTGATGATTATTATTTACATCCAACTGAGCGATAAATATGAGTTTCATTCGTTAACAAAAGTAACAATGATTAAACCAAATGTTAGAAGCTGAAATTTATTTAATTCACCTGTGCCGTAGAGGTTCCACTTAAAAATACACATCCACTTATTCCTACTTCTTTCGTGCTCTCGTCACTTCCTTGCGTGCCTTATAACAGAACAAAGCACGGTTAAGGCTTTTTTATTTGTTAAAAGAATTCTGTTTTTCTGAACAAAACACTGAAACATTACGATTATAACTTCGAAAGTAGTTCGTGTCAGCGTCTTCAAATGATGCTCTGCGTTTTGGATTTTAGTGCGTTTGTCCTCAGTAAATCAGGTTCAAACACAAAGGACCAAAGTCGCCAAGGCTGCATAAAAGACTGATTTTTTTAAATAATGTTTTTCAACGTCTTACTTATTTCATTTCATTGTCACTTTTTTAATGTTAAGCAAAGCAATTTGCAACCAGTGGGTACTCTTTAATTTCTCCACAGAGAGAACGGAGATACATTCGTTTCAGTGCTTAATTAAAAAATTAACCAATCATTTGATTACTATTTTTAACCTATGCATATATGCTTAGGAAATACCGTTTTTGCTTTTATGATTTATTTCTTGTTCAAAGTTTGTCAGAACTGAAGTCATAATAATGTGTGAACAGCATCAACTGGTGTGTTGCACAATTATCACAGTCAGAAAACCGACTGCAAATTCCGAATTCCGAATTTGGTGTAGTATCATTTGGAAACTGTCAGGGGCGTAGCGAGGTTTTGAATAGTTGTAGGACTGGAGGGCCCAGTTGCACGAAGCATGGTTAGCGTTAAACGGGGTTAAATGCCATCACAAACTATGTATTTTAATACATCTTAACCAATGGTTAGCGCTAACCATGCTTCGAGCAACTCAGCCCTGTTTTTAACGTGAGAGTCGTTATCACAACGAAGGCACGTATCGAGCGCCGAAGCTGCGAGCTCCTAGGGGGTCCACGGGCATGCTTCCCCGGGAATTTTTTTTCCTGAAACCTCTAAATTTCATTCATTCCTTAGACTCATAAAGTATTTATGAAGTCAAGATATATACCCTGAATTTCACCATAATGTTAAACCACAGGCCAAAATGTTAATAATCCAGTATTCCCTAAGCAAGAAATCGGCATTTTGTTTGTCGTGACTGCAAATTGACCGTTTTATTTGCCATGAATGAATGTGATCTGGACTCCCCTTTACCATGCACACAAATTTGAGAAAGATAAAAGGTATTCCTAGAAGGGTTGCAATCCCCTTATCCTACCTCTTGATCCGCCACGGTCCGCTTTTAGATATATTAACAGAACCACTGATGCCACTAATCATTATGCATTTGCCGCTCGGCTGTCGCCGTTTTGCTAAGGTGAGATCGGGAGTACAAAGGTTTAAAATGGCAAACTTTTTTTCTAGCCATTTAAGAAAAAAGAACTACTTGGTAGTCTAAAAGAGGAGCTCTATCCTCCTGCTTCCACAGGCTGCGAAATCGTCAAGGATATCCTCAGCATTCAAAGAAACATCATGTTAATGAATATGCGTTAGCGCAAGCCCACTAAGATGATCCTCTTTCATTTTTGACCTCAAGTAGGTCTTAAGTCTTCTCAGGGCACTAAAAGACCTCTCTGCAGGGCGGGCTGATTTGCAGGGTAAGCAGAGTTGTGAAGGCCCTTGAAATATTTAGAAACTCTTGTGGTTGGCATTAAGAGAGTGTTTCTGCAATGGTTGAGGGAAGATCTTACACTTTCTCCCATTGCCAGTGTACAGCCGCCCTCGTTTTCTTTCGGGGACCAGCTAGCTCTACACTGCGCTGGCTAATAAATTATTAATAAACCTGGACATTCATCTTAATTGCATGATTCAATCAACTTATAATGAGGGATTTGGATTGCTAACTTAAGAGCTAGCTTAAGATGTAGGCAAAGTACTAATGATTGAAGCTCGCGTTTGAATGCGTTAGTACAGCTACATCTAGTTACTAGCTCATGTTTGCTACTGCTAAAAGTTTCATAATTCCAGTTTACGGAAGTTATTAAGCTTATTCAGATCGGACTTCCATGCAAACACTCTAAGTTCTGATGTCACTACACGTATTTCCTCACGGAACAAACTAGATAGCAACCATATAGCGCCGCGCGATAAAATTTGTAATATTATTTAAAATGGACAATGTACTGTATATTCTTGAAACAAAGTACACGTAGAATAAAAATTTACACATTTTCCCTCTGTCACATTGATAGTATACCTGGCAATCGTTTTCTTTTTGGATCTTCGCTGTGTGTTTCTGGTGCACTGTTTTGAAAATAAAATAAGTCGATATAAGCTTCAACTTAAGCATATGACATTATTTAGTTTGAACATTAACTCATTAAGAAACTCCAAGGTTTCAAAGTTTCACTTACAATAAGTTATCCTTGTACCCTGCTGTGTCTCTTAATTATCTTTAATTAAAAAGCAGAAAAACATTGCATACCTTAACTTAAGAAAGAAACTGTCGAAGGCTCCGCTTCGCTATGTAACCGCTGTACGATTGTCGGTAGCATTTTTTATAGCGTGCGGGCTTCTAAGTTTTCCCTTGCTTTCGAGATAGTAATCTCACCCTTACAGAGTGGTTGCGATTGTTATAAGATACGTTGATAAATTGCGTTTCCTTTTTTTATCATGCTGCGAAGAATTTCAGGAAATTGTTTATCTCTCACAACGGCGCAATAATATAGGACGGGTAGGCTGAAAATTTGTAAGCCCGGGCCTACGGGCCTATAGGCTCGCTACGCCCCTGACTGTACGGCCCTCTTCAGCTTGCCAGTTTATTCATACACATGAGACCAATCAGCCACCAGTGATAATACATTAATTAGGTTTTAATTTTGCAAGCGCTCAATGAAACATCCAACGGAAAACTGCATACTCGCTGAACTCAAGGAACACCATGTGGAAGAGAAATTAAATGACGGAAAACAGACAAAAAAACAAACTAACAAACAAACAAAATCAACAACAACAAAACAACCAAGATGTAGGGAATGGTCCCAGGAGGCTCAATATCTAGCTGTGCACCTTACCTTGCGGCCGTCACGGAAAAAAAGTACAGCAATGTGGTAAATTTTTGTTCGCTGCTTTATCTTTTGAACCGGCCCGCTTCTGGTATTACTGCCGGAATTCTGTCTTCGCAATTGAATTTCTTCCCAATTTTTACACAGTTGTTTATCTTATCAGTTGTTTATCTTTTTACAGCGCCACTGCTGTTTCATAAATTTCTCGCAACTTACGTTGCCGTGTTCGCTCTCGGACGCGCGTGTTTATGACATTGAGCTTTGCACTGAACAAACAGACGCGGCAACGCAGTATATTATGGGATGTGTTTCGATGGCAGATCCCATAACTTTAGGAGCGCTTACCATTTGCACGAAGAAATCGGTCGGAATGCAACGCTCTTTATTGTAAAGGCTTTATTGTAGAGGCCTGAATGTCAAAGGGTTAATATATCCAAAATATTTACTAGAAAACTACACATATTGATCCACTGAACATTGTTACTCTGAATATTTTTATCCCATAAATAACTACATTAACAGGAAAAAAAATTAGCAGATTTTACAACCCGTCTGGGCGTGCAAACAAGCCCTTAACATGCAACTCACACAAAAAGGCAAATTTCAAAGCCAGACAATCAGACAAGGTTATAGACCTTGCAATTCTTTCTCTGTTGATTGAGCTATAAATTCTTTGTAGCTCTGTATCTGCTTGCAATATTTAACAATTATTCACCGAAGTGGAGGTAAATATCCACCACTTTCACCGACACTGAGGTGAATAATTGTTTTAGTATATTCCACACAAGCTGAATCATTAGCGGACCACAGAACGTTACTTTATGTGTGATAATATGCCGACAAGCGGTCGGAAATTGTAAAATCTCGCGCGCCGGCTGCTCGGAGGTGAATAGTACTAATCACCTCCGAGTTTACCAATTAGAGCGCGCAAAAAGCAATATTCACTTGTGTGGTATATACGAAAGTGGACTAGTGACTGCGATACTGAAGAATAACAGACAGGCCACTTGAGAAAGGTTAGCTTTGTCACGAAGAATATTCTTATGCAAGAGCTCAGAATTGACTGAGGTTCAGTGTATATTGTAAGTTTGGAGGGATGAATACTTCCCCGGGATTACTCCCAGAAAAATTGGGTGGGGGTGTGCGGCCCGCTTCTTGAAACCTCTTCCCTATTTCAGACCGAAACCTGCGATTTTCCCTACCCTATTTCAGAACTGATCAAAAATTTGATACCCTTTTTCAGACCCAATGCAGATCTATTTCTCCTACACGGTTGGCGTAAACATAATTAAGTAGGGCGTTTGTTGATGGTCTTCTCGCCTAATGATGAAGTAGCTTCTTCTAAAAACATACCCAATTCAAGACTAGAGTGCACAAACCACACCCTATTTCAGACCAACATGGTCAAAACCGATATCCTTTTTTAGACTTAAACCGGCTAAAAAACCATACCCTTTGAGCCCGCACATTGTATAGTCAAAACCGATACCCTATTTCAGACAGGCCAAAAGACATTTTTCGTCTGTTTTCAAACCGGCTAAAACACCATACACTTTGAGCCCGCACATACCTGTGTAGTCCACATAAGGGAGTACCTTCCCCTCCCCCCCATCCCCATCGGGAATTTTCCTGACCTGAACATTGTCGAGAAAAGCCTGGAGCGCAGAAATCTGTCAGCGGGGAGGGAGTCACTAGTTTGTCACTATCACTACCACCTCCATAGGCCGTTATTTTACTAGCTCCAGGCTTTCCTCGACCTTACCAATCCAATATGGCGCCTTCAACACACGATCGGAATATTTAGCACGCGCCCGCCAGAAAATACGCCTGCTATGCAGGCTACTCCGAAGTGGACATTGGCCGCCATATTGAAAATATTCGGGCTCAGCGTACATGACAGCTTAAACGTCCGCTGTACTTTTGATATTAGTCAATACATAATTTCGCGATAGAATGTTGTGTTGCAGGTGAACTTGGTTTTCTTGCCAGTAGAACTTAATCAGTCCTCATCTAAATATAATCACCCTTATCGATTAGTTGAAGTTGTTTGCTATGAAATGAAAAACGAATGAGAGGTGTTAAGTAGGTGGTAATAAGAGGTAATAAATAGGTGGTAATAAGAGGCAGGTAAGGAGCTCTACTCTATCTCGCGGTTTATAGCTTGTAGATGGGAGTATTGAGATTGTTACATATCCCATTACTTGTAAAATTTCTAAATAAGGAAGCTCTAGATGTTCATTTTTTGTTTTACAGTTTTAAAGTCGACTAAGGAAAAACCATTACAAGCTAGGCTAGTTGAGCTTATTTCAGTCACAGAATAGAAAATATTTGACAAATAAAAAGTACGTTTACATTGATTGCCTTGTGAACATGTTGGCGATATTTTTGTTCATCCTCTTATGGCTCAACGATTGGTCATAAGAATAAGGCGGCATCTAACATAAGAGAAAAAAATTCAACGAACTGATAGTTACAAAAGGTTTAAGAAAAATGTCATTTTTCAAGCATAGAGGTTCGCTTCAGGGCTGTGGGTGAGCAGAAGTCCAACAAAGCAATCAAGACAGTCAAAAGTCTTTATCCATAGCTTTATCGCATTTTTCTCTTTCAATAGAAAACTCTTTAAGTTATATTTTGAAAAAAAAAATGTTAAAAGATGGAATGCTGAAAAAACAAAAAGAGATCTAGAGAAGGCCAGTTCTTACCCCGGGGTATCGCCTTATATGGCCTTTACAGGAATGTGCCGCTGGTCAGGGTATGTTTTTTTTACCTCTTTGTCCTAAACGGGGATTTTATTTCATGCTATCTCTCCCAAGGCGGGCATTTTATCCTTTGTCCTAAGCAGCGTAATAAAATTGAGGTCGTTGTCCTCAACAGGGTACTATGTTTTTATAGGAGGTTTTTTGTCCTAAACAGGGTCCAGCGTTTCAAACCCTCAGCGGCTCACTGATCACCCCGATCACCTATACCACATATTGGTCAAATATTGGTCGAACGTGTCTATAAGTCTGCCAGTCGGCAAGTCTGCAGTCTGCAGTCTGCGTTTGTCGCACACCGGTCGCTTTCCATATAAAATAATATATCAACGAGCATAGCTTCGGTCACAGTGGTTATAGTATAAAATTATTAATATTACAATACGAAAGATACGTTATGATTTCACACTAGACGGGCAAAATTCTTGTGTGATCTCTAAGTTCATAACTGAGTTCCATATAATCGTGGAATTTAAATCGTTTGGCGTGTAATAACTGCGATTTAATTTAGGTAAAGAGGAGCTGAGCGAGTTCATACAAGAAGCCAACATGGATTTAACTAAATAAATCGCTCACGTACACTTCACTTTAATTGTCACATATAAAAAACGTTACTCCCCACCTCGTTTTTTCCCTTGCTAAAATAATATCAAATATAGAAAAAGTAACACGTGAGATGATATTAAGAAAGAAATAATAACTGAATGATAAAATAATGCGTACTTTCCTCCTTCCCCTTGCTTTCGTCCATGCATGGCGACAGCCGTAAAGGTGACTACATGTCGGGAAATCACTTTCCATGGTGAGAAATCACTTTCAGTGGTGCCTGAGCTCCAATATATCACGCAATATGCCACAGTATGTCAACATTTCTCCACTGTTCATTTTGATATACTTTTTTTATTATTATTATTATTATTATTACTTTTTTTATCCCATCCGTGATCCGGTCCGTGATCCGATCCGTGATCTGATCCGTGATTCGATCCGATCCGATCCGGATTTTGTCGACGCCAGCGAACACCTCATTACGTTCTTAATTAACCAGGGGCACCCAACGACAAGTTTCGGTAGATATCTGTTCGGTGGAGGGTAATTCGCCTTGCACTTTCGGCGTCGATTTAAGAGTGCACTCGGATTTTCGTAACTAAAACGTAGCCTTAAAGATTCGAAATTGGGAAACCCTAGCTTCTGAGGTTTTCGGAAAGGTCATAATTACTGTTTTTGGCAGTCAAAAACGTCAGCTAGCATTTTCGGAAAGAAAATAGTTCCCTAAAAAGTTCGTGGAAAGTTCATTTCAACTTGCATTTTCTCAAAGGAAGATTTTGTTCCCTAACATTTTCGGGCAATTAAAATTTCAGCTAGGGAATCCGAACGGATGAACTTCTTCTAGCTTATGAAAAAATCGCTTTAAACAGAATTCAAACACCATAAGGTACTTAAAAATGCCTTTCTACCGCTTTTGCTTGATTTGGCTCGTTGGGTGCCCCTGATTAACTAACGCGAAACAAGTTGTGATCTTCATTTAGAGTTTTCATGAACGGTCTTTCGGCAATTCAAATACTATACCTCTGTGGCTTTCCGAAGAGACCAAAATCACTGTAACAACAGAAATAAAACTCCAGTTATGAATTTTTACGCAACCACACTCTCTTTCATATTAGAGCTAGTCCGCTGGACTGTCAAGAGTTCAGATCTGAACAGCGTAAGCGTTTGTCGTGTTTTCATTTCATGTTTAAAAAGATTCATTCATATTTTCAAATAGAACATGTCTCAAGCTTCAAACTGCAGTAAAATAATGTTCGAACATCGCATTTAACGTCAGGAAAATACGTTGCAGACATATGGAAACATGTGCCCCCGGTGCTGGGGCGGTCTGCGAATTTTTACTTAAGCCGTGAAAATTAATATCTTCGCTTCCATTAATCGGATAAAATAATTTACCCAGCTACAGACAAGTTTTCAGTTTCCGAAATGGTTTTGGTATTCCTTTTACAACAAAACAGAGATTCATACTCGCGGTAGTACTAAATTTCACCGTTAGCAGTCTGTCAAAACGCCGCGCACTTACAGCATTACAACACCTTCCCGAAAATTTTGTTTTTCGGCGATCTTGCATTATAAAACACAAGCAACATATCAAAATAGACTATAAAGAAAGACGGTAGTAGCTATTTGAATCGTTTTTCATACAACGAAAACACAAAACGAAAAATTGAACGCGAGGATGTCACTATGGTTGCCATCGACTACAACGACTACAACAACAATAATAATAATAATAATAATAATAATAATAACTTTATTTAAGTCTTAAATGTATTTAGCCGAGCACAGATCAGTGCTCTACTAATTGGGGAGACTAAATGAAATCAACTCTAAATAAATCAAATGAAATCAAATGTTGGTTTTAGGGAGAGGGGAAAACCGGAGTAACCGGAGAAAAACCTCTCGGAGCAGAGTAGAGAACCAACTAACTCAGCCCACTTATGACGCCGAGTCCGGGAATCGAACCCGGCGAGCGAGCGAGCGCTCTCACCACTGCGCCAACTCTGCATCCCCAACATTTACCTAGGCCGTGAAAATTAATATCTTCGCTTCCATTAATCGGATAAGAATAATTTTCCCATTTAGAGAAAGCTTAAGACACTTAGTTTTCAGTTTCCGAAATGTTTTTGGAATTCCTTTTACAAAAAAGCAGAGATTGCTATTAGCGGGAGTACTAGATTTCACCGTTGGCGGTCTGTCAAAACGCCACACACTCACAGGATTACAACACCTTCTCGAAATATTTGTTTTTCGGCAATCTTGCATTATACGACACAAGATACATATCAAAGTAAACTAGAAAGAAAGGCGGTAGTAGCTATTGGAATCGTCTTTCATACAACTAAAACACAAAACGAAAAATTGAACGCGAGGATGTCACTCTGGTTGCCACCAAGTGGGAATTTACACAATGCTAGTATGGGAAACGTCTGCCGTTATGGAGAGTTCCATAAAATTGCTGTGAGTAGTAGAGTACTTGGGGTACCAGAACATTTGAAATCAGATGATACAATTCGATGATATCATATTATGATCTATATATTTTTTAAAATGCGTGGCTTTCTCGGAAAAATCACCAAGCGTGACATTCTCGGAAAAACAGGGAACCCCAAGTACTATACTATTCACCATTCGATGGAATTAACCCTATAACACCATAAAATCATACTCATTCTATAGTTAACCATTTTATGAAAATCTATATATTTTTATCAAATAAATGCTTTTGTTTCATAGAGCTTTCAGCGCCTGTTTGGCAAAGAGAGGTGATGCAGAAAAAAATAGCAAAACTGGTGGCCACCAGAACCTCTCATGAGGGACTTAATTTGGAATTTGAATCACCACCCGTCCCTCATGAGAGGTTTTTTTTTGTTTTTTGAATTCCCACCTCCACACCGCCCGAGCACTATCATTTATGTTTTTCCCACCTCCACTCCGCTCGGGCACTATCAGACCCTCTTAGGGCCAAGTATTTGTTTAATTGTTTTTTTCACCCTCCGGCTTGAGGTTGAACCGGCACTTCTGACAAGCCGAAGCTCGAATATAGCTCTACCCAACAACCCGACACCATCTCAGGGTGATTTTTTGTGTGTTTTTAACCCATGGAATAACGGCGGGGGGTTTTCGTTATTCCACGGGGTGGCTTGTATACATTTCGCTAACGAAAGGCCCCCGCTTTTTGCAATCGTTAGATACTTTGTATACAAGCCACAATTTATCTGTGTAAAAAAACCCTTTTATATGCGTTTGTATTTTCATTTTTACGCTTGTGGTACATAAATGAAATTTTCAAAGATAAAAATTAATACGCATGTGTAAAAAGCGAAAAATCTAGAATCCCCAAAACATAGTGACGTAGTTTGATGACTCATTCGAAAGGGAAACCCCCCAACAAATGTTCCTGTCTCATATGCTAATTCTTCGGTAAAGGGTCAGAAAAAGGGCAGTATTTTAACTTAAATATACAACTAAACTCACAATACTATCCTGAACTAGGCAAATCAGTGGGTTTGAGGCGATAAAAACACCACAGCTAACTGAACTTTTTAGATTTTATAATGTCCGTATGCGTAGCTTGTCACGCCATTATCGTGAATATACCGCTTGTCGTCAAAGCAGCTGAGTGATACTTTATTTATCTCATAATTTCCTAGTTGATGGTTTTGGCTTCTGATTGTTTTCATTCTATGATGCGACTATTTATTATCAAATAGTGTCTCTTTATAATTTTCATGTTTGATGTTATTCTTAATAATATTCTTCTTAATTCCTTTAGCAGTCTTCCCTCCTTTTTGGTTGTCTTTCATATAGGATCGTAGACCGATGAATTCACAAATTGGAACTCCTGCAGCCTCATCTTTGAATTTACCAATTACTTTTTTATTCGTCTTATCGAAATATGGAGAGTATTCTGGGTAGTCGCTGTTGTCAAATTTATTTTTATCCTTCCAGAAATTTCTATAGACGTCTTCGGTTTCGATTTCATAGGTCAAACTGTCTGTGTCTGTAAATAATAACTTTGCTTCATCTCCATATTTCTCTTTGATGTAGTTGTAGTGGAATTCATACATCAATGTCTTGTTAAGGTCTAGAATACACATCCCCACATATGCTGGCCTGTTCAGGGTAAGTGTTTCTTTAATCTTATGCACAGCTACTAGATTTTCATTGAATATTTTACTGCTAACATATGTCGGTTTAGCAGCCATTTTTAATAGTTTCTTTTCATCGGTGACTAATCTGACGTCTACTCGCTTTCTGAGGTTTTCCATCGTTTTTCCAAATACACTGTTATTCATCAGCTTGAAAAAGTCTTTTTCAAAGGCATTTTTAGCATTAGTTCTTTTCTGAGTGTTGAAATTAATATATTGCTTCAACCATGCGGACTGATTGAACTCTAGAACTCGATGAACTTTAGTTATTTTCAAACCGAGATCAGTGTATAATTGGAGGTTCCTATAATGGAGCACGTATTTTTCTTTGTTGCTTAATGTTGGTATTAGTTTATGTACCAGACCAGTTGATATTTTATATTTCTTCGCGATGTTTTTGCAATAATCTGATAGCATCATTACAGAAACGCGCCCATTGAAAATTGTCGCCCGTGAAAAGTGGGGTACCCATTAGGCTTTGCGGCCTCAAACAAGGTTTCAAAGACCGCCGCCATCTTTCGGTGCCTTTAGAACTGTGAGCTAAGAATTTCTAATTTTTTTTCCTGACACCTTTTAGCAGACAATAAAGATACAATAAGAGGATTAAGCATTGTTTTGAAGTGTCAAAATGCAGGTTTCATCGGCAAAAGCTTCAGAGCGTGAACTACTTAATATGCGAAATGAAGCGAATTTTATCGTGACTGAAGCACGACAAACAATCGAAGAGTTGTCCGTCTCGTGGAACAAACCGCTACGTGCTTACTTGCTCAGTCTCCTCGAAAAACAGTTTTGTTGTGGAACAAGTTTGATGCCATGCTTTTCGCCCTGTGGATAGGATCTTTCAAAATCGATCAATCGACGAGAAAGCGCGTGGTTTAATTTATCGCAGCAAAAGCTTCGAGAGTAGATTTAATTTCGGCATATTGATTCAGCGTTTTGTATTGCCAACCAAGAAAATGTTGCTTCCCTTTCGAGCGATTGCAAATTTTAAGTTGTTATGAATCCTTAAGCTAAATTAAGACATATCAATTCTGAATTCTAGAAGATTTGCTCATATTCAGAGTGTTGAAAAATGTTGAAAGCGAAATCTGCAAGGAGTTTCTTAGCGAGCGGAATGAGTTCTTTATAAGCCGCGAAGCGGCTGAGCAAGAAACGCAGTCAGGAGACGTCGACTTTCCTCGCTTGTCGGCAGATTAAGAGGGGAAATTAAATGTTACAACCGAGCGACTTTGTAACAATAAAGAGTAATTAAGGTAAGCTTTCTATTGTTTTTGTTTCTTACCACCTCGTCTCACTCGTCTGGGCAAGAATTATGCAACATGCACGGTAGATTTCTCGATTAACTGTATGATTGACATTTCTGCATTAAGTTACGCATGCTCTCTGTTAACTTCTTCAGTCATTTGCATTTTCACGATCGACAATTATCAATGGGCGCGTTTCTGTAATGTGTCCTCGGTCACTTTAATCTTTTCCGGTCCAAGTGGGTAGTCAATATGCAGATCATGTAACTCTTGGGGGTATTCTAAATCAACTTCAAGTATCAAACCCTTCTCACTATCTTCTTTATACTTAGCTAGGTCTATCTTATCGATCTGTTTTTGTGTCATCCATTTGAAACCACCGGTTGGTAAATATTGACTCATAGCCCAACCGTATAGATTATTAGCATCGAGATACATAATGTACTTCGTGGGCGCCTTCTCATCGTATTCTTTCATCTATTTATTGTTTGCTCTTCCATATCGGTTTGCTATATAACTGATTCCTCCACGCATACCCTTTTCAATGAATTGAAACAGTAGTATAGGAGTTGGGGGTACGAGACCATTTTTGAGAAAATGTTCTCGAACCAAACCCAACTCCTATACTACTATAATGGCTTCCAACTTTTGATCTCGTATTTTGGAATCTATAGTTTATTAAAAATGCGTGACTTTCTCGGAAAAACAGTACTTGGGGGTACGAGATCATTTTTCAATCTGATGGAACCAAGGTCAGCACACTTTTGATCTCGTATTTTGGAATCTATAGTTTATTAAAAATGTGTGACATTCTCGGAAGAATTACCTTTGAATTTGTTGAAGCAATTAAAGATGCAGAAAAAAATAGCAAAACTGGTGGCCACCAGAACCTCTCATGAGGGACTTAATTTGGAATTTGAATCACCACCCGTCCCTCATGAGAGGTTTTTTTTGTTTTTTGAATTCCCACCTCCACACCACCAGAGCACTATCATTTATGTTCCCACCACCACTGCGCTCTGGCCCTATCACACCCTCTTAGGGCTAAGTATTTGTTTAATTGTTTTTTTTTTCACCCTCCAGCTTGAGGTTGAACTGGCACTTCTGACAAGCCGAAGCTCGAATATAGCTCTACCCAACAACCCGACACCATCTCAGGGTGATTTTTTTGTGTGTTTTTAACCCATGGAATAACGGCGGGGGTTTTTCGTTATTCCATGGGGTGGCTTGTATACATTTCGCTAACGAAAGGCCCCCGCTTTTTCCACTCGTTAGATACTTTGTATACACGCCACACTTTATCTGTGTAAAAAAACCCTTATATATGCGTTTGTATTTTCATTTTTATGCTTGTGGTACATAAATGAAATTTTCAAAGATAAAAAATAATACGCGTGTGTAAAAAGCGAAAAATCTAGAATCCCCTAAACATAGTGACGTAGTTTGATGACTCATTCGAAAGGGAAACCCCCCCAACAAATGTTCCTGTCTCATATGCTAATTCTTCGGGTAAAGGGTCAGTAAGAGGGCAGTATTTTAATTTAAATATACAACAAAACTCACAATACTATCCTGAACTATGCAAATCAGTGGGTTTGAGGCGATAAAACCACCACAACAGCTGAACTTTTTAGATTTTATAATGTCCGTATGCGTAGCTTGTCACGCCATTATCGTGAATATACCGCTTGTCGTCAAAGCAGCTGAGTGATACTTTATTTATCTCATAACCTCCTAGTTGATGGTTTTGGCTTCTGATTGTTTTCATTCTATGATGCAACTGTTTATTATCAAATAGTGTCTCTTTATAATTTTCATGTTTGATGTTATTCTTAATAATATTCTTCTTAATTCCTTTAGCAGTCTTCCCTCCTTTTTGGTTGTCTTTCATATAGCTATACATTTTCGATCGTAGATCGTAGACCGATGAATTCACAAATTGGAACTCCTGCAGCCTCATCTTTGAATTTACCAATTACTTATTTATTCGTCTTATCGAAATATGGAGAGTATTCTGGGTAGTCGCTGTTGTCAAATTTATTTTTATCCTTCCAGAAATTTCTATAGACGTCTTCGGTTTCGATTTCATAGGTCAAGCTGTCTGTGTCTGTGAAGAGCAGCTTCGCCTTGTTTCCGTACTTCTCTTTAATGTAGTTGTAATGGAAATCATACATCAGTGTCTTGCTCAAATCCAAGATACACATCCCCACATATGCCGGCCTGTTCAGGGTGAGTGTTTCTTTTATCTTATGAACAGCTACTAGATTTTCGTTGAAGATCTTACTGCTAACATATGTCGGTTTAGCAGCCATTTTTAATAGTTTCTTTTCATCGGTGACTAATCTGACGTCTACTCGCTTTCTGAGGTTTTCCATCATTTTTCCGAAGACTGAATTGTTCATGAGTTTGAAGAAGTCTTTCTCAAAGGCATTTTTAGCATGAGTTCTTTTCTGCGTGTTGAAGTCGATGTACTGTCTGAGCCATGCGGACTGATTGAACTCTAGAACTCGATGGACTTTAGTTATTTTCAAACCGAGATCAGTGTATAATTGGAGGTTCCTATAATGGAGCACGTATTTTTCTTTGTTGCTTAATGTTGGTATTAGTTTATGTACCAGACCAGTTGATATTTTTTATTTCTTCGCGATGTTTTTATAATACCCAGACAAAATACTTTCAGCTACTTTGACCTTTTCCGGTCCAAGTGGGTAGTCATTATGGAGATCATGTAACTCTTGGGGGTATTCAAGGTCAACTTCAAGAATCAAACCCTTTGCACTATCTTCTTTATACTTAGCTAGGTCTATCTTATCGATCTGTTTTTGTGTCATCCATCTGAATCCGCCTGTTGGAAGGTATTGACTCATAGCCCAACCGTATAGATTATTAGCATCGAGATACATGATGTACTTCGAGGGCGCCTTCTCATCGTATTCTTTCATGTATTTATTGTTTGCTCTTCCATATCGGTTTGCTATATAACTGATTTTTCCACGCAAACCCTTTTCAATGAATTGAAACATGTCAATATCAACCATAAGCTCTAGTTTAATGTCAGTCATTTTAAGCATTGCATCCCACGAAAGCCCTGGAGACGTGAAATAATGACATGGGTCCAGTTTGTAGTATTCAAGACACGTTTTCCTGAAGTTTTCAAACACATCAGCTAATAGAAGAATGTCAGATTTAAGGTACAGGTCATGATACTCACCCATATTTTTGAGACAGAATGTATTCCACACACTCTGGGCATGTGTATAGTCCTCATCACTTATGTGTTCATCTCTTAATACACTGTAAAATTTTTCTTTCGGTGGTAGCTTTTCATTGAATTTATCAAAGCTGTCCATGAAGTCGTATGGATAAACTCCTTTTTGAGACATTAAATTAAGCTTTTTACCTTTGAATTCTTGTGAGGTGTATTTTAATGACTCTTTTGGTAGATTACTGACCAGTTTTTCCAAACTAGAGCTTATAAATTGGAAACTATCGATGAACGTGAGGTGATTACCAAGCATGAAAGCCATATACTTCTCCAGGTTGTTGGGTATAGCATTGATTGCCATTTGACAGTCTTCGCCTTTCTTATTTTTGTAAGTATATTTCTTAACAATAGCTCCAATTTCTTGCATTATGAAATGACTATCATAACCTCTCAGATTGTGGAATATAACAGGTATTTTTATTGCTTCTGGGTTTACTCTGAGTTTTAGATTACATTCTTGATGGGCAGAGCCTCTGTATTTACCAGTGATATGGCAATGATCTCGAACTCGAATGTCTTTATCAGTGTATTGTTTATTGCAAATGTGGCATTCTATGGCTTTTTGGAATTCCTCCTCATTCTCTTTTGTCATTCTGAGTGGTTTGTTGTATTCCTTTTTCATAACCTTCTTGCAATATTTAACTTCCTCCAGCATAGATTCCATGAATTTGTACACAGCTTTTTCACCTCTATATGTTGTTACTGGTTTGCTATATTTATCATCATAACAACAAACCAATTTCTAGCCATATCCACAGTCTGTGTGCTTCTGGTATGCTTCTGTGTATGATTTATCATTATTAGGTTGACAACCGGATATCTTTTCAGTTATAGCCTCAAAGTCTGCATAGATTACAAATGGTGTGGGCAGTTGTTTATGGAAGTTGTTGAATTTTAGTATGTTTTTACCTTTTTCTGGCATTTTTATCGCTTGTGTGCCATTTACCAGGATACAGTTGCCCGTGTGATCAGTTAATACTCTTTCAGAGCTGAAGCATTGAAGACAATACATGCAGAAATGTTTTCTTTCTTTGTGTTTTGTCTGAAGGTACATTAACCTGTTGAAATCTTTGATCAACACATAGTGCTTGTTTTCATTTTCAGTTATTAGAAGCAGATTCATATGGTCTTCATATTTTTCTTTTGAAACGTATATTGGATATGTTTGTTTATCCTCATAACCGAAAACATTCATGTTGATCTCATTTTGTTTTTCTATTTTATTGTACTGCTTTGTGGTTACTGGGAATTCAATCCCTGTATAATCCAATTTTTCAATGTATTGTTTGTCTGATTTTTTAATCCTCTGTGGGTATTTCTCTTGTGGGTTTAAGTGTCTGATGTGACACCATCGGAAACATTCATTATCCTCATTTTTCAAGTTAATTAAACCTTTGGCACTATTTCGTAATTCTGCTGGTAGTTTGATATATGAGGAGCCTTTCATTGGTTCATATTTAACAACATTGAGATAATGACTATCAACAGATTCGATTGTCCAACCAGACCCCTCAGAAACCCAAACTGCAATCTTATTTATTATTTGTTGTTTTGACTCTTGTAGTGATTCATTGATCTCTTGATTATTTATGATTGTTTCAGCTTGACTGTTGAAATATGCGGTTTTGTATTCTATTGCTCCGTCAGTCATTTTTCTAAATGTTACCTTGAGTGTTTCAACAAATTTGAGACCTTTCATTTCATTTAACAATTTTTTGATTTGTATTTCGATTGCTTTTCTTGTGTTCAGTAGTTGCGCTAATGGGTCTTTGTCATTTTTTATACTGATTTCAAAAGACTCAGTATAACCTTTCAAAGCTTTATCAACTTGCTCTATCTTAGTCCTTGGTAATGGTACTGGTAACGGTTTTTTGGTTCTGGGTGCTGGCACAGGTCTGTCCCTGAATTCCAATGGTGGAAGAATTATGTTGTCTTCATAATCTTGAACCATCTGCTTGACACTCCTTCGGGGTGCTGGCACAGGCTTGGTATCATCCACGATAACGATCTTTGGTTTCTTCTGTTGCTTCAACAGCAAATTGATGAGCTCAGATTTGCTCAGTTTCTTGAGACTCTTCTTATCCATATAATTGGTTTCGATAATTTTTATAATACTATGTGTTTTTAAGTGACTTTCATCTGCATTTTAAGTATGATCAATTCAGGTGATCCTAACACAGGATCCTCCAAACTATATTATTTTATGACTATCTTGTTTTCGCTTGTTCCAGCTCCAATCATAATCGATTTTAGCTGCTCGAAATCTATACCTGATATCATATTGTTGAAATGCTTTTTTGTTCTTAAGTGCCAAGATTTACCACACAATTTATAGTTTTTACCATTTTTGCATATATCACAATACCATTCTTTATTTGTCATATAACGAGTTTTTGATTTTTTTATTGCTTCTTTTATTTCTTCTTCAGTTTTATATATTGGAGGTCTTCCACGCCCCCTTTTGACATTCTTATTCTCCATATGTTATACATAGTAATATATCTTTAAATAACTATATTTATATATGTATTTTGAATGGTTTTTTAATGATTATGATCAGTCTTTGTCTGAATGTGTCCTCCTAGATAAGTATGTTTTGCTCTCTTCCATATGTTTGGTTATTTCATAAATTAAATCTTCAAAACAATTACTCATGATGTATTTACACTTGTTTTTCTCATACATCTGCTTCATAATTGTTTGTTTATCAGTTACTTTATACACACCAGTAGGGCTTTTAAAGACACAGAGCATTGCATTTTCTTGTGGGATTCAACAGCATCAAATCACACTGGCCAGACATATACCCTTTGTTATAACTTCTGATTCTAATATTTGCACTCATTTGATTTTCTCCTAAACCAGCTATCATTAATGCGTCTTCATATTTCTTTCTGATGAATGAAACAATCTTATAATGCAAATCATTTTCACTTTCAATTAATATCATGTTATTGCTTCTGTCATTGAACTTCTTGTAATATCCCTCTTTTCTTATTTTTGGTAAAACATCTTTTGTGACCCATTGTCTGAATTCTTTCGCTTTATCCATATGAGATCTCAAAATAAGACTATATAATCCAGATTCATTTATGTAAATTACATGATTGTTTTTGGAGGAACTCAAGTTCCCCCACGATTTGGTGGAGGAACTCAAGTTCCCCCACGATTTGAGGTCTTTTATTGTAGTTTTATCTTCAGGATCAACATGATTACGAATGGCTTTTCGAGTGTTTGAATACTCTAAGATTTCAGCGACAGTCTTAGCTTTGAACCATATATCATTATCCTTTTTTATAATATCTATTTCGGTTTCATCATAAATTAAAATTTCTTGTGTCATAATATATATATTCATTTTAATTAACCATAACTAACGCGTTTGACTATAACCAGAAACAATAATATCTTTGGCTATATGATAGCAAATAACAGCTTTTTACTGTAGGTCTTATATATATATGTTAGATAATATTCTTTAAATCCTTGATGGGTATCCAACTGTTAAATTCATCACTGTATCCCTTCCACTTCACCAAAGCTTGTTTTTTCTTATAGTCTCTGCGAATGACTTTATCGATACGGAATACATCCTGTTTGGCTTTTAATAATTCAGGTTCATAAAAACCTCCTTGTATTTCTTCATCGTTGAGATCCTTTAATTTGTAAGTGATTGGGTTTGTATATTGGATCTTATCAACTGTAAACACTTCTTCTGTTCAATTTGGTGTGTATCCTTTATCAAAAGTCTTTCTTTTATACTTAGATATTCGGACCTTATCACCTATTTTAAATTTCGGTTTCTGTTTTAATGGCTCCATATCACCATACAAATTGAAGTAAACAGTTCCTTCATTCTTTTTCTTTGAAGCTTCTGTAGGTGTCATCTTTATGCTTGAATGTTTGGTATTATTATACTTTTTCACTAATTTAATTTCATCTAATAGGTCTTTCACATGTTTGTTATAGAATTCTTTTCCCTTATCAACCCATAGATATTGTGGTTTTCTATCTCTGAAGATGGTTTTGAATGCTTCAGTTACAGTTTCACCCTTTTTATCCTTCAGAGGGACAATCCAACCATATTTGCTGAAGACATCAATAACCATAAGAAGATATCGATAACCTTTATTCCATTTACTGAACTGTTGCATTTCAACTAGATCACTTGCCCATATTTCATCAATATGATTTGTCATAAGATAATTCATAATTCATAATATAAGATTCATAATATAAGATAAAAAATAAGATAATTCATTATGCGATAACCTCAATGTTACAGCTGAATTTGATTTAATAGCTTTTGCTAATTTTTCTTTCTGACCTTCTGAAAGTCTCACTCCATGAGGATGATAAGTAGTCATATAATATCTGTTTATACTAAATTGTATTTAATATAAGCAATAATTTTATTTAATTAATTATTCAATTTAATTAATTAATTAATTTAATTTAATTATTAATTTATTTAATTATTTCCAATTAATTATTCCATTTACATAGATCTCAGAATCAACTTCCCATCAGTCTTTCTCATTTCAACATCCTGCTCATACATAACCAGTGCATACACACTATAATCAGCATTTGTTCCAGCACTCAAGGTGTATTTGAAAGTCAGTTTTGTTATTCCATCTTCCTGTTTCTGTTTTGTCAGATCGGAATAAACAAAAGGGAATATTGTGCCAAAATTGTCTCTTGTGAGAAGGGTGCTATCACTGAAGTCATTTACAACTTGAACATATTTCAAAACATCTCTGAATACTCTTGATGGTTCTTTTGATGGTTTATAATGAGCCTCTGGATAATCATTTCCATTGCCAACTTCAAGATAACAATCAGTCAAAGTTTGGTTATTTGCAACTGAAAATGTGTTGTACAAGAATTTATTCTCTGTCTGACACGAATCATTGGCATCATTGATGATGAATACAAAGACATGCCTGGGTTTGTTTATTCCTGTGGAAATACGGAAATTGGCTGTCTGCTGTCTTGTTGAATTGCCTCTCTCAACCATTTCTCTCATGTAAGTCCACTTTCTGTTGTCAAGATACTTGCTCATGTATAAAGACTTTCCCGCAGAATTGAAAACAATACGAGGAACAATTAGCTGGAATTTAGTTAGTACCACACGACATTCATCAGAAGCCTGCCAAATCAAATTGTCATCACTTTCAAGTGTCAGGTTCAACTCTATTTTTGAGTTAGGCATAAGTTCATCCCAAAAGCTCTTGAAAAAACCGTATCTGTTCAATGCAATTTCTGCATTTACAGAACCATTTGCATCATTCAACAGATTCTTTCTTTTTGTAAATCCAACGTTATAAGCAGCTTGTGCCGCTTTGTTTTCAGCACCTCTGCTGGTGTCAAGATAGAAGAACTCATTCGTTCCCTGACTTGCAGCATAACCCTGTGAATACTCAAGCAAAGACTTTATATTTGTGGCTTGGTTAGCGTCTCGGCATTCATAAACATCAAGACCATTCATTTTTACATTAATGGTGTTAATAAGAGCGTGAATTGAATTAACAATGCCATTTTTATCTGCAGCAGCAATGTCAGCTCCATCTGCAAGCTTTTTTACAATGAAAATAACATTCAAACGGGCATTATACCAGTCAAATGGTGTTGTCTCTCCACTGTTATCAACAACGAATCGGTAACCTGTTTTCCTCTGATGATCATTATTTGCTACTACAGTATTAAGTGCTGTCTCAAGCTCAAAGACAACATCTTCATATCGTTCGATATATTTTGAGTCGCGATAGTTTGACATATATTATTGTGTTACATAAAAGTTACTTTATTTTGCGAGGTCTGCCTCTCTTTCTTTTGATCTCACCCCCAGTCTTGGATCCATTCTTTTTCCTTCTCAAAAGTTCTATTATTTTATCACCAGCTTTTTTGCCAGCATATTCACCAATTGTTGTAGCTGCTTTTTCAGTTGCTTTTTTTACAGCTGTTTTGGCAAGGTCAGTTAAGACACCTTCACCATAATGTTCATATTTTTTTAATTCAAACCTTTTCGTATACTATTAGGTTTTATAATTCAGTCCCTCTCAAGAATAACTCAATATACCAATCTATCCCATTTAAATCAACCTGAGCTCTAGAAGAGTCTGTGACATAAAAGCGTATTGAACTGATTGTATATGTTGATACTGGATTCCATGAAAGAAAAAGAGGTTTATAATTGAATGGTAAACTTCTGATGAGATCTGTGACTGGAATAACAGCGACGGTATTTGTGGAATTTCCATCAACGATGCTGTCTGTCACCTTATCACAATTAATGTAGATTTCATCTACTCCACGTGTTATATCAGGTAAGTTTGTTCCATATTCAGTGGCTGAAATTATTTTTGAATCAAACCCGATAAGTTTTCTGAAATCAAAATTTCTCAGATCCACTCGATAGTTTTCATTCAGTTCAATCAAGATACGATATGTTGATAAAACGAAAAATATATTGATACCATACTTAAATTTTGATTCGTCTGTTTCAGATGGATTCAGTACATGTTTATTTTTTCTCAAGTATTCATGAATGTAGCTATTGATTTCATCATATGAATACATCCCGTCAACGAATGTTATTGTTTCCCAGTTTGCACCTTTGTCATGGCTATATTTAATTTTATTATTCCCATAAGATTCTCTTATGTTATACCAGCTGTATGTCATGTTAATAGACTTCACAGCCATTTCATATTTCATATCATTTGATAATACTAGAGGAGTATTGAATCTTTTTTCAAAATCATGACTCTTACTAACACCAACTTTGTCTCTGTTTTTACTGTTGAATCGTAATGAAATTTCTGTCATATAATATTACATTAGATATTTGGTCATTATTTTATTTAGCTCCTTATTTGAAACAACACCCAATCTGCTTAATGTATGCAATATGTTTACAAACTCATTTCTCACACCCATGCTATTATTACCAGCAAAAATAGACCCACCAAGTAACTGTAGTCGTGAAAGCAAGTCACCGATATTATTATAATGGACAACACCAGCTCCATATTGCACTTTTCTCTTTTTCATACCTTGTCCTGTTTTGTATTTGTAAGAAGCTAATACATCTCCAATCGTTTCTCTATATTTCTTCAAAGTTTGTAATTCTCTATCATAAGATTGTCTATCTTCGGGGATTTTTGCATGTTTTTTTTAGATCCAATTCTCTTAGCGATATCTGCAGCTTTTTTCTTTTCTTCAAGAAGTTTTTGTGGGACGACTTGAGTCAAATCGTTTGGTTTCAAAAGCTTGTTATTTTTTTAGTATAATTCTGTCATCTTTATTGAAATAGTTATCGATATTTAAAATGTTGGGTTTCCTTTCCTCATCCTCGTCCTTATCTTTTGGTGCTTCAATGGCTTTAGGAAGTTCCGTATCAAATGTAATTGCTCTGAGATTAGATTCCATTACATCATCAAGTCCTTGTGTCAAAGCCTGTTGATTTTGTTTCAACTGTTCAATGACTTCATCCTGTTTTTTTTGTCAACACTTGCTTTAACACTCTTCTGAACATCAATAGAAGGTTTCAATAATTCTGATGATTCATCATACATGTCTTGTTTTCTGTTTTCATAAGTCTTGATAACATCACGAACTTCACTTGTCCTTTTTCCAGCTTCAATTCCACTTTGAAGAAGCCTTTTCATACGCTCAATATCCATATACAAATGTGTTAGACTAATCTAAACTATTTACATATGGAAATTCCAAATTATGATATTATCCAGAATTCAAACTAGTCTTTCAGACAGTTGTATCCATTTATGCCAAAAGATACATTTAGAATGTTATTGGCTGGGAATTCTGGGTCTGGAAAGACAACACTGTTTATGCACTTGATTATGGAACCATTAGTCTATTACGATCAAATACATCTATACGCCAAAAACTTGGATCAAGACAAATATAAATATTTGCAGCAAGTGATGGATGAAATAAGCAAACAGGTTGGTTACCCTGTTTTAATATGCAGTCAAGATGAGATACTCCCTGTTGAACAAATTCATAACACAGAATTACAGCGGTTGGTTGTGTTTGATGATTTCGTGACGGATAAAAAACAAGATCAAATCATCAGCTATTTCATTCAAGGTCGTCACAAAAATTGTTCAGTACTATACCTGACACAGTCATTCTACGGGTGTCCAAAATCTGTTAGGCTTAATTGTAGCCACTTCTGTCTTTATGATTTTCCATCCACAAGAGAGAGAAATATTATATCACAAGAGCTTGGAATCGACAAGCAAAAGTATATTGAAGCAACCAAAAAGCCATATTCTTTCTGTTATATTGACAAGCCAATGAAAACAGTGAAGAGAAACTTTTATGGTATAATCTAATCTAATATTATATGGGTATATTCAACTTTTTACCAAATCAAGATGATACTGGAACAGGAACTGGTGGAAGAGGTCAAAGAGGACCAGTTGGTCCATTTGGCGCACAAGGTCCACAAGGTCTAAAAGGTGATAAAGGTCCAAAAGGTGATAGAGGTCCAGTTGGTCCACAAGGTCTAAAAGGTGATAAAGGTGATAGAGGTGATAGAGGTCTAATTGGTCCAAAAGGTGATAGAGGTCCACAAGGTCTAAAAGGTGATAAAGGTGATAGAGGTGATAGAGGTGATAGAGGTCTAATTGGTCCAAAAGGTGATAGAGGTCCAGTTGGTCCACAAGGTCTAAAAGGTGATAAAGGTGATAAAGGTGATAGAGGTGATAGAGGTCTAATTGGTCCAAAAGGTGATAAAAGAGATAGAGGTGATAGAGGTCTAATTGGTCTAAAAGGTGATAAAGGTGATAGAGGTGATAGAGGTCTAATTGGTCCAAAAGGTGATAAAGGTGATAAAGGTGAAAAAGGTGATAGAGGTCTAATTGGTCCAAAAGGTGACAAAGGTGATATAGGTGATAATGGATTTAAATTGACACAAGATGGGAGCTATGATATCAAAAACAAAAAATTGACTAATGAAGCAACACCAACTGCAAACAATGATACAGCCACAAAGGGGTATGTTGATACTGAAATTGCTGGTATTGATGTTTCTCCATTTCTTAAAAAAGATGGAAGTGTTGCAATGACTGGAGATTTGGACATGGGGGAAAACCTCATCACCAGAATGGGTTACCCCAAAGACATTCTCGACGCCACAAACAAAAGCTACGTTGACTCTCAAATTGCAAGCTGCTTAAAAAGGGATGGAACCAACCCAGCTGAGGGCGATCTAGACATGGATGGGTACACAATTCAAAATTTAAAAGATGCCGACAACAACACCCCCAGAAGCAACGCAGTTAACAAAAAGTAGGTTGATGACCTTCTTTTTTCAGCATCAGGAGCTCAACGCAACCCATTCGAATTTTTACTGAAGGACAAAACCAAGTCTTCTGCAGTTCAAGGTGTGGAAAACCTACAAATTGAGAATTTTGACAAATCACCATACCACATAAACAAGTCGTCATTGTCTTTTTTCATTAAACGAAGTGGCAACTTTACATCCAAAATTCGTTTTAATATGACATCTTTAAGAAATGGACAGTATACATTTGTTACTGAGTTTTTCTCACCCTCCAACCCTCAAAATGCAACAATTGGGCTTTTTCTTCCAACTGTAAATATACGAGATGTGGGACAGCCGTTTCAAAAACCTTTTCCTGAAACTCCACACGTTGATGGTTACATGAAAAAACTTTTCAAGATAGAAAAAACCAGTGGTGGGCAGGCGGCAATACAGGTTGATCTAAGTAGCACAGCTCCTGCGTCTAACACCAAAACACATATCATCGTTTATGGGGCCTATGGCTATCATACCAATTTGTCTTACTTTGTTCATGACCCAGCTTATGAAATTGAAAACGGTAATGTTGCGTTTGGTGGTAATGTTGACATGAAATTAAACAAAATCCTCAACCTGCAGGATAACCCCTCAAACCCACAAGACGCTGTAAACAAAGTTATGTTGATAATAAAACAGCTAATTTTCTTGATAAAAATAAAGGTGGTTTAATTCGTGCACCAATGGTTATTATGGCACCAATCTCTATGTTTTCAGCATTCAGCATGAATAGTAATGATCTATTTGGCATATCTGATAACCCAATAAATGGTAATTCAGCTGTTAATAGAAACTATGTGAATAATAATTTTTTGAAACTCGATGGAAGTATTCCAGTGGCGGGTGATCTAAACATGGCTGGAAATAAATTGACGAATTTAGCGGATGTGGTGAATGAAACTGATGCAGTGAACTTTAGAGTTTTAAATCGAGCTTCACAAACTATCAGAGAAAACACTTTATTATTGAATGGAACAATTGCGATGGCAGCAGACTTAAAACTTTGAGGGCATAAAATCATTAACTTAAAAGAAGGAACAAATAAAACCGATGCCGTAAATTTAGATCAATTAGAAAAAAGTCATATTTCATCTGCTTCTCATCCAAAGAATGCTTTCAAATATTTGATGAATGATATCGATGAAGTTAGTACTGAATATGGCTTGAAAGTTAATGGATATATTAATTTACCCCGTTCACCACATTTGATTTCAAAAAAGGTCATTGATGTAGACTTGAATAAAGAAGCTAATCATATTTACAGAGCTAGAATTGGATTTAATATGTATACAATAAAAGATGGAAAATACACTTTCATTCTTGAATGGCTATTTCCTGATTATGAAGGAATGAGTCTTAGTAGTGTAACATTCAGTGCAACTGGTGGAATTACAATTTATAGAACAATTGGGGGAAATTTGATAACAGAAACGAAGATCATTCGAGATATTTGCTATGGATTGAAAAACCTTCAGTAAGTTCACCGCCTGAATATTTATATTGTACGATTCATATTAATGCTAACCCAACTTATCCAAATAAGTACAAAGTTCCATGTGTTGTTTATGGTATTGATGGTGAAGCAGCAGACGTTCCATCAAGTGTTTACGACTTCACAGAAGCTTATAAAATCGTGAATGAAAAACTACAATTACAAACTGATTTAGATTTGAATGGACATGCTTTGATTAATAATTCATCAAACTTATTTGACGGTCAAAATGGTGAATTGACAATGTTAAATAACATTAACATGAATAGCTTTCTAATTAAAGAAGCAAAATTAGGTGGTGATTTAAATTTAAATGGCTATAGAATTCATAACGGTGGTTTAAATCTTTTTCGTTCAAGTGTCACAGGCGTAATTATGGAAACGGCTTTCGATTTGGGTGGATTCGCTCTTTACAGGCCGAAATTAGGAGGTGATCTAAATTTGAATGGGAATGGAATAATTGGTCAAATACAATATTTAAATTGCTTTGTCGAAGCCAATCAAGAACATAATAAAAATACTTTAAAGCCCGTGTTAATTAATGGCTCTGAATATTTAGTCATTCATAATAATAACTTTTATATTAAGAAAATGTATATTATACAAGGAACGAAGCCGGGGATGTTTTATTTCAAGACAAAAGCTGAAGGCGCTGGATTATTACCACTTCCAGCAACTTTTTTCGAATAAAGAATTCCTTCTATGAGTAGAAACATAAGAACAGTTACAGTCAATAAATCATTATCGAGAGGCTATTTTATAATTGACTATTCACATCCTAATACAGGTGCTTTCGATACAACATTCACACTTGAAGTGATTATGAATTAATCTAAATTATTATTATATGGGTGTATTCAATCACACAATAGAACATACAAATGTGAAAAGTAAAGATGTAACTGGATTTAAATTAACAAACGATGGGAACTATGATCTTGAAAACAAACGTTTGACAAATGTAAAACCCGGCGATGATGTTAATCATGTCGTTATTAAATCACAAGTTTCTGATATTGTCAGAGATAGTTTTTTAGATTTATGGGTTTCTGAATATATTAGATTATACTCAAAATGTGTTTATCAAATTAACAGAGCGAATGATAAATATGTAAACATGTATGCAGACAGAAAAATTGATAAATTATTTGATCTCTCAAATGAAGAAAATGATGCAACTCAATCAACCATAAATTCAAGACCCAAAGTTTGTACCAAAGCTGAGAAACATAATGGACGTTATTTTTTAAAGTTTGATGGATCACAGAGAATGATAAGTCAAATCAATTTAAATAATAATGCTGTTAATATTTTCATTGTTTATAAATTAAATTCAAATACAGGTGGAAATCCATGGAAAAATGGGCTTTTTGGTCATGATGATGGAGGTTATGATAAGTTTGTCAGCTACTACAATGGTTCAAATTTAGCTATAAGTGGTGTCGATGAATCAAATTGTGTGTATTTTGGTCCAGCAGCATCTATACAAAATTTCAGAAAAATAGCAGATTATTCCGTAAATAATTTGGGTCAAATCAATGTTTGGCACTGTTTATCTGTTCATTGGGATAATTTATCTTCTCCAAATACAGAAAAAAGTAAGATCTATTGGAACAAAAAACATATGGGAAGTTTCACAGCTGCCAATAGAACTGGTAGTCAACAAATGACTTTTGGTGATTTAGATCCAAGTTCCATCGCACCTTTAGACGGTTGTATTATTTTTTTCTGTGTATACTTGGATTTCATATTAGATGAAAAAACAATTTTAGATCATCATCAAATTTTAATGCAACGATATAATATATGATAGAAGACATAATGAAATACGTTAAACATTCATTCGAAGAAACCAAAAAACAATATCCTTATATTGATGACTCAATACTCAAATCATGCCTAGTATACCAATTTTTGTACCACAAGCATTTCAATAAATTACATACAGTTGAAAACATATATGTTCATAAGGATATTGGACTTATTGGCCCAGGAAATGGTTGTCTTACACGATTTCTTGAAAGCACACTTGGTTGGATAGACGTAATACAATCACATGGTATTCTCCATGATGCTTTTGGTAGATTCTATGACGATTGTTCACTTGATCGAGGGTATACATATGCTATATCAGAAAATGCAACATCAAGATTGATGAAAAGATCTCCATTATGCGGACAGATTTCTGGTTT
The DNA here is from genome assembly GCA_016490735.1 of Pachyseris speciosa. Taxonomy (NCBI): domain Eukaryota; kingdom Metazoa; phylum Cnidaria; class Anthozoa; order Scleractinia; family Pachyseridae; genus Pachyseris; species Pachyseris speciosa. The sequence goes on along the minus strand of JAEMWC010001014.1, from coordinate 225,405 downwards.
GATATATTGTATTTGCAAAAGAATTATAATATAAATGATATATATGTCGCTTAAACGTAAGAATATATTCAATTGGAATCATATTTCAGGTGAATTAACAGAAGACCAGATAAAGGAACTGAAATCCTATTACCACACATATCACAGAAAGTGTTGGGCTTATAAACAGGCTGTTAAACGGTTCAAAAAATGGAAATTGGTGGGTAATTCAGCATCTATTATCTTTGCAACTGGTGGTCTTGCTGCAAGCATTTCAACAGGTGGTGTTAGTTTGGTAGCCATCAGTACAGCATCACTTTTGATACAGGGGTGGATGAAGCATAAAAACCTTGATCTGAAAATACAGAATTGCACATATGCTTATCAAAGCTATCAACATTTGCTTAACACAATAAAAGATGTGATGAGAGGTGGTAATTTTGATCCATCTATCATCCATTCAACAATGAAGCATATTGATGACTATGTTGTTGATAATAGTCCAATAATAAACAACTTTTTGATAGAATACGACAAAAAATTCACTTGTTAAGTACAGAAATAATTTTATCAAATATCAATAACATAATTTCAACCCAATATTTATTATAAATTTTGAGTGTTCTTTTCGAATTAGTAATTATTATTTTCTCATAAGGAAGACCAAGCATTAAAAATATTTGCTTAAGGACAAATTTAGTACTTATCATCCTTTTACGATTCTTATTCACTAAAGGAAGAATTTTGTCTATCTCTTTGAATATTTTCAATATTTTACTATTATCTTTCAGAGAAATTTGAAATCCATTCTCACAACATATACTATTCATCACATTTTCAATATGGTACTTCCGATGATATACTGATTTCCGTCGTATCTTATACATATTTTCATAAAAGTCAACATACTCTTTAACATAATCATAACCATGTACTGAACCACAATTTGTACAGAGGCTCACACCAGTATCGTTTAACATTTCCTGATTACTGCAGCATGATACTACCACACGACTAACAACTTCTACCAATTTCTGATCACAAAATGGACATGTCAACTCTCCCATATTCTTTAATTCATTGTGAATTACTGAATTACAACTCATTCTATACTATTATTTGAGATATTATTTTTATGATTCATTACCTGTTTTTCCGAGAATGTCACGCTTGGTGATTCACATTTTTAATAAACTATAGATTCCAAAATACGAGATCAAAAGTGTGCTGACCTTGGTTCCATCAGATTGAAAAATGATCTCGTACCCCCAAGTACTGTTTTTCCGAGAAAGTCACGCATTTTTAATAAACTATAGATTCCAAAATACGAGATCAAAAGTTGGAAGCCATTATAGTAGTATAGGAGTTGGGTTTGGTTCGAGAACATTTTCTCAAAAATGGTCTCGTACCCCCAACTCCTATACTACTTGAAACATATCAATATCAACCATAAGCTCTAGTTTAATGTCAGTCATTTTAAGCATAGCATCCCACGAAAGCCCTGGAGACGTGAAATAATGACATGGGTCCAGTTTGTAGTATTCAAGGCATGTTTTCCTGAAGTTTTCAAATACATCAGCTAATAGGAGGATGTCAGATTTCAGGTACAGGTCATGGTATTCACCCATATTTTTGAGAGAGAATGTGTGGAATACATTCTGAGCATGTGTATAGTCTTCATCACTAATATGTTCATCATTTAATATGCTGTAGAATTTTTCTTTCGATGGTAACTTTTCATTGAATTTACCGAAACTGTCCATGTAGTCGTAAGGGTAGACCCCTTTTTGTGACATCAGATCAAGCTTTTCACCTTTGAATTTTTGAGAGGTATATTTCAAGGCTTCTTTAGGAAGATTACTGACAAGTCTATCCAAACTTGAGCTCATGAATTGGAAACTATCGATGAATGTGAGGTGATTACCAAGCATGAAAGCCATATACTTCTCCAGGTTGTTGGGTATAGCATTGATTGCCATTTGAACCTTTTCACCTTTCTTATTTGTGTAAGTGTGTTTCTTGACAATTTCACCAATCTCTTGCATAATGAAATGACTATCATAACCTCTCAGATTGTGGAATATAACAGGTATTTTTATTTCTTCTGGGTTTACTCTGAGTTTTAGATTACATTCTTGATGGGCAGAGCCTCTGTATTTACCAATGATATGACAGTGATCTCGAACTTGAATATCTTTGTCAGTATATTTTTTATTGCAAATGTAGCATTCTTTGGCTTTTTGGAATTCCTGCTCATCCTCTTTTGTCATTTTTAATGGTTTGTTGAATTCCTTTTTCATAACCTTCTTGCAATATTTAACTTCCTCCAGCATAGCTTCCATGAATTTGTACTCAGCTTTTTCACCTCTATATGTTGTTACCGGTTTGCTATATTTATCATCATAACGACAAACAATCTTATAGCCATATCCACAGTCTGTATGCTTCTGGTATGCTTCGGTATATGATTTATCATTATTAGGTTGACAACCTGATATCTTTTCAGTTACAGCCTCAAAGTCAGCGTAGATTGCAAATGGTATAGGCAGTTGTTTAGGGAAGTTGTTGAATTTTAGTATGTTGTTATTTTTGTCAGGCATTTTTATCGCTTGTGTGCCATTCACTTGAATACAGTTTTCTTTATGATCAGTTAATACTCTTTCAGAGCTGAAGCATTGAAGACAATACATGCAGAAATGTTTTCTTTCTTTGTGTTTTGTCTGATTGTACATTAACTTGTTGAAATCTTTGATCAACACATAGTGCTTGTTTTCATTTTCAGTTATTAGAAGCAGATTCATATGGTCTTCATATTTTTCTTTTGAGACATAAATTGGATATGGTTGTTTATCTTCATAACCGAAAACATTTATGTTTATAAAATTTTGTTTTTCAATCTTGTTATACTGTTTTGTTGTGACTGGGAATTCAATCCCTGAATAATTTAAGTTGTCTACATATTCCTTGTCTGATTTTTTGATTCTCTGTGGGTTTTTGTCTTGTGGATTCAAATGACTGATGTGACACCATCTGAAGCATTCATTAGCCTCATTTTTCATGTTAATCAATCCCTTTGCATTGTTTCTGAGTTCCTGTGGTAGTTTTATGTATGAGGAGCCTTTCATTGGTTGATATTTGACAACATTGAGGTAATGATTGTCAACAGATTCAATAGTCCAACCAGAACCTTTAGATGCCCATACAGCTATTTTATTCAAGATTTGCTGTTTTGATATTTGTAGTGATTCAGTGACTTCCAGATTATTCACAATTGTTTGAGCTACACTGTTGAAATATGCGGTCTTATACTCTATTTGTCCATCTGATGTTTTTGTGAATGTTACCTTTAGTGTTTCGACAAATTTCAGTCCTTTCATTTCATTCAATAATTTTTTAATATGTATTTCGATTGCCTTTCTTGTGTTTTGTAGTTGCGCTAGCGGGTCTTTGTCATTTTTGATATTTACTTCATAAGACTCAGTATAACCTTTCAAAGCTTTATCTTAAAGCTCTATCTTAGTTCTAGGTGTTGGTACTGGTTTTGGTTTGTAATCATCCCTAAATTCTAATGGTGGAACAATTATGTCGTTTTCATAATCTTGAACCATTTGTTTTACACTCTTGCGAGGTGCTGGTACTGGCTTTACAGTTCTTGGTGTAGGCACTGGTTTGGTATCATCTACCACAATAATTTTAGGCTTCTTCTTTTCTTGCTTTAATAGCAATTTGATCAGTTGAGATTTACTGAGTTTCTTGAGACTCTTCTTATCCATACTATTGGTTGAGATAATTTTTTCTGATATCATATATATTATATCTATAGGCTTTTCTTTTTAAATGACTTTCATCTGCGTTTTAAGTATGGTTGATAATTCAAATGATCCATTGTATGAATCCTTTGAACTGTATTATTTTTGTGAATCATTAATCTACATAATGGAATTTATAATATCACAATTGTTATTCATGATCAAATTGATGTGTCTCTCCTCATCAACACCTGACTTCATATTGTTGAAATGCTTTTTTGTTTTCAAGTGACACCATTTACCAGACAATGTGTAATTTTTACCATTGTTGCATATGTCACAATACCATTCTCTATTCATCATGTATGCTCTCTTATATTTTTTATTGGCTTCTTTTTTTTCTTCTTCAGTTTTATATATTGGTGGCCTTCCACGACCACTTTTAACATTCTTATTCTCCATATATATTATATATTGTTTTATCTTTATATATAGTTATTTATGTATGTATTTTGAATGGTTTTTTAATGTTTTTGATGACTTGAATTTTCTAGAACAGTTATTACATTTGATCCTTACTCCATCAAAATAATGAATGATTTCTTCTAGAATTTCATCATAATCATTACTGACTAACACTTTAAAATTGTTGTTTCTATACTCTTGCAACATTACTTTTTGATCCTCTGATAATCGCCCATTACCTCTAGGGTTTTAAATTCAATAGCAAATCCTGAATACACTTTATGTAGATTTTGAATGATCAGATCAGGTGATCCTTTTTGATAACCCATATTATAAGATCTCAATCTCATGTTACTATTTATTTGGTTTTCACCTAGTGATGCATTTAAAAGTGCTTTTGGATGGTGGTTTCTTATATAGTTAACCACTTTTTTATGTAAGTCGTACTCTGTCTGTATATTGAAAGTTAACATTTTGAAAGGTTTGTGGTTATATTCATACCGTCCAGTTTTTCTGATTGATGGTAAAACCTCTTTTGTGACCCATCGTTTGAATTCCTTTGCTTTATCCATGTCAGATCTCAAAATGAGGCTATACAGTCCAGATTCATTTATGTAAATTACATGGTCATTTTTTGGGGGTAACGAATCGTTACCCCTAGATTTGAGGTTGTTTAATGTGATTTTATCTTCATAATCAACATGATCAAGAATAGCTTTACGAGTGTTTGTGTACTTTAATATTTTAGCAACAGTCTTGGCTTTGAACCATATGTCATCATCCTTCTTGATGATATCTAGTTTAGTTTCTTCGTAAATAAACATTACTATATTAATATAAATTATTCTATTAGATTGACCGCAATGAGTAACCAGAAACAATCATATTTTTGGCTACATAATAGCAAATAACAGTATATACTGTATCGTTTGATATAATATATGTTAGATAATATTCTTTAAATCCTTCATTGGTATCCAACTGTTAAAGTCATCACTATATCCCTTCCACTTCACTAAAGCTTGTTTCTTCTTGTAATCTCTGCGAATGACTTTATCAATACGGAAAACATCCTGTCTGGCTTTTAATAATTCAGGTTCATATAAACTCCCTTGTATTTCTTCATCGTTGAGATCTTTTAGTTTGTATATAATTGGATTAGTGTATTGTATTTTATCAACTGTGAACACTTCTTCTGTCCAATTTGGTGTATAGCCCTTGTCGAACACATTCCGTTTATACTTAGATATTCGGACCTTGTCACCAACCTTGAATTTTGGTTTAGCTGATAATGGCTCCATATCACCATATAGATTGAAGTAAACTATACCTTCATTCCTCTTTTTACTGGCTTCTGTGGGTGTCATCTTTATGCTGATAATGGCTCCATATCACCATATAGATTGAAGTAAACTATACCTTCATTCCTCTTTTTACTGGCTTCTGTGGGTGTCATCTTTATGCTTGAATGTTTGGTATTATTATACTTTTTCACTAATTTTGGTAACATGTCTAAATACTGTGTATTACCTTGAACAGTGAACTGCTTCCACATTTTGGATTTAATTGTCCTATTCCATCTTTCAACTACTGATGACTTCTCCTCATTCTCAGTTGAGTACATATGTATCCCATTTTTCTCTAATAGGTCTTTCACATGTTTGTTATAGAATTCTTTTCCGTTATCAACCCATAGATATTGTGGTTTTCTGCCTTCCTTGAATATTGTTTTGAATGCTTCAGTGACAGATTCACCTTTCTTATCCTTCAATGGGACAATCCAACCATATTTGCTGAAGACATCAATAACCATAAGAAGATATCGATAACCTTTATTCCATTTACTGAACTGTTGCATTTCAACTAGATCACTTGCCCATATTTCATCAATTTTATTTACAATCACACGCCGCCGAGTGAAATTTCGTTTTATGGGTGCATGTAATTCGTCTGCTAGTTTTTCTTGCCAGTTTTCTTCACTCGACGGCTTTTTCCGTTTTTTTGAAACACCAAGACCAAGTTTCTCCTTTGTTGCAATTGCATTACGAGCCAACATATGTCCCCATTGTCTATCTTTCCACGGAATGGCATCAAGAGCAGCAACCATTTTTCTGTCTGCTTTATTCTTGCATTTCCTATCATCTTTAAAAATGGAGTAATCAACATCATGTTGCATGGAAACAGCATCTGTTCTTCCTGTTGGCTGTTGATATATCTCAAGTATTTCACCTGTTGTTGGATCGTATATAAGCTGTTTATCAAGAGGATTATACGGCCCAGTATAGTTATGACCTGGCAAAGTCCATCCACCTTTTGGTTTAGGAAGCTTGCCAATAGCTTTATGAATATCGACAGCACCACCGAATCATGGAAACGTAAAAGTTGGTTTGGATCCAAAACCTGATTCTAAAATGAAAGAATTATAAGTTTTTTTGTACCCTCTTTGTTTTGCAATTTCATACAATTGTTTGTTCACCTTCACTCTTTCCTTTGCATCTTTTATCTCACTTGGATTTGGAAATTTGAATAAATTTGGATCAGTTATAAGCTCCTTCCCTTTTTTCAAATCAACTTGCCATGGAGACCCAAATACACCTGATTTTATTGCATCATCGATCATAGTGCCCCCACGAGTGTAATCAATACCTTTGATATCTGTTTTGTGGTTTTGTCTCTTGTCAGAACGCTTTGGGCGTATTTTTGTGCTTAAATCAAATAATGCTTTTTCTCCGACTGAACTGATTGCTGGTTTTACAAGGGAAAGTACTTTATTTATTAAATACTTCTGTGTTTTGGGATTTCTCAATGCTTCAGATGCATAATATCTGCCAGCATCCAATGCTTTTGGAAGAATTACATCCTTCATTGCCATTCCAGCAAGATCTAATCCAGTTGTCAAAATGCCCGTCCCTTCAGACGGGCCAATCAGTTTCCCCGTTTCCTGACAAATTTTGTCTTTGTTATGCCACATTCAGCACAAGTACATTTTATCATTGTTCGACCATTTCTTGTCTTTTCATATCTTTCACTTCCTGGAACACATTCAGTTACTTTATTCTGTTTAACGCAATATGATTTCACCATATTAATACATTAGATAAAATCCATCTTCTCTTTGTTCAATGTCATTCATTGGAAACATTTTTATCACCAAACCTCTTTTGTTTTTTCTGTCTTGAATCATTAATCCAGCAATTTTATGAACAAGAATTTTATCAGGACCTTCAAGACAATCTTTTTTTCAATTTTATCATTACAGTTTGATTTGGTGCTGCTTTATAAATTTTCTCTTTTTGTTTTTCACTTAATTTAACATAAGCCTCAACCATTTTACTCATACAATTCATTTAGATATTTTCAAAGTAGTCTATTATGAATCTGTGATTAATGGATCTGTCTATCCAAGAAAATTTGGAATTATGTATTGTATCCAGAATTGATACACCTTTTTGTCTCTCAATAAGATAGTACAAACACCAGTATCCACACAAGACTGAATCCCTTTCTTGTATCTCATCACCAGAGTATTCAAGTTGTTTACCACTTGTGGCCATATACATTTGAACTTCTGTTGGCATCATCAAACCGAAACTGTCAAAGTATTCACAATATTTCCCATCTATGTTCAGATAACATACCCAATGAGTTCCGGGTCCAATACGACTGTCAAGATTGACTATTCCACATTCTTTGTTATTTATTTGTCTTGGCAAATTATCCCGACTAAAAACACCTCTGAGATGTTTTATTTTGAGTTTTTTCACCCAATCTAACAAATCAAAGTTTGATAACGGTTTATTTATGAATTTTAAAGAATTGTCCCTTGTATAGGGATTGAATTGAATGGACTGTTTTTTCCTAATAGAAGCCCTTTTCTTGATTTCTTTTTTGAGGTTCTTTTTTTTTTCATTCCATAACCGATTGGGTTATCCCATGTACCAACAACTGGGGGTGATCTCCATGGCATCATAGCATGCTCCCCACCTTTTACATTTTTTGGAATCATAATTGGTTCTGGAACATGAACAGGCAGTGATCGTCTTGGTCGTCTGCTTTCAACATGCAAACCTTTTCCAGTCAAGGCATTAATAAGCATAGGGATTCCAATGCTGGCAAGCAATGTTCCAAGAAAACCACCAGACTGAGTTTTTGTGGGTTTGATAGCAAGTTGTCCACCAGACTGCATCGCATTAACAAGATCAGCCATTTGTCTCATATTCAACAGATTCTTAAAATTCAATAGTTGGGGTAAGTTTTCATTAGGAATGATGAATCCCCTTTCTGTTTCTTCCCAAATAATTTATCAACACCAATACCTGCTAATGAAGATAGAGCACCAGTAGCCAATGCTGGAGCTGCCTTAGCTACTGCTTTAGTTGCATATGGCAATAGTTTTGTTCCAAGTGAAAAAAGACTTGACCAAAGAGAACCTCCATGTACAACACCTTTTCGGATTTGAGTTTTTTATATCTTGATATCCGAACCTTTTCCTAATCTTCTTGATTTCATCAGTTTGTTGATTTGTGTTTTGGTCAACATGAGTTGATCATTGCCAGATAATTCACCATGCGTTAACCTCAATGTTACGGCTGAATTTGTTTTATAAGCTTTTGCAAGCTTTTCTTTGTGACCCTCTGAAAGTGTCACTCCATGAGGATGATAAGTAGTCATATAATATATGTTTATACTAAATTGTATTTAATATAAAAATTATTTAATTATTTAATTATTTTATTTTAATTTTTAATTAATTTATTTAATTAATTTATTTAATTATTTCCAATTAATTATTCCATTTACATAGATCTCAGAATCAACTTTCCATCAGTCTTTCTCATTTCAACATCCTGCTCATACATAACCAGTGCATACACACTGTAATCAGCATTTGCTCTAGCACTCAAAGTGTATTTGAAAGTCAGTTTTGTCATCCCATCTTTTATGTCCTGTTTCTGTTTTGTCAAATCAAAGTAAACTAAAGGGAATATTGTACCAAAGTTTTCTCTGTTAAGAAGAGTGCTATCACTGAAGTCATTTACAACTTGAACATATTTCAAAACATCTCTGAATACTCTTGATGGTTCTGTTGATGGTTTATAATGAACCTCTGGATAATCATTTCCATTGCCAACCTCGAGATAACAATCAGTCAAAGTTTGGTTATTTGTAACTGAAAATGTGTTATAGAGAAATTTATTGGCTGTCTGAGATGCATCACTTTCATCATTGATGATGAATACGAATACATGCCTTGGTTTGTTTATTCCAGTGGAAATACGGAAGTTAGCAGTCTGTTGTCTTGTCGAATTACCTCTCTCAACCATTTCTCTCATGTAAGTCCATTTTCTGGTGTCAAGATATTTGCTCATGTACAAAGATTTTCCACTTGAATTAAAAACAATACGAGGAACAATAAGCTGAAATTTGGTCAGTACCACACGACATTCATCAGTAGCCTGCCAAATCATATTATCATCACTTTCAAGTGTTAGGTTCAACTCTACTTTAGAGTTGGGTAAAAGCTCATCCCAAAGGCTCTTGAAAAAACCGTATCTATTCAATGCCAATTCAGCATTTACAGAACCATTTGCACCATTCAACAATAATTTACGAGCTGCGAAACCTTTGTTGTAATTTGCCTGAGCTGCTCTGTGTTCAGCATGTCTGTTGGTGTCAAGATAGAAGAACTCATTTGTTCCTTGACTTGAAGCATAACCTTGTGAATACTCAAGTAAAGACTTGATATTTGTAGCTTGGTTAGCATCACGGCATTCATAAACATCAATGCCATTCATTTTTACATTAACGGTGTTGATAAGAGCGTGAACTGAATTAACAATACCATTTGGATCTGCATTAGCAATATCAGCTCCATCTGCAAGCTTCTTTACAATGAAAATAACATTAAAACGGGCATTATACCAGTCAAATGGTGTAGTCTCTCCACTGTTATCAACAACGAAACGGTAACCTGTTTTCCTCTGATGAGCATTATTTGCTAATACAGTATTAAGTGCTGTCTCTAGTTCGAACACCACATCTTCATATCGTTCGATATATTTTGAGTCGCGATAGTTTGACATATATTATTGTGTTAGATAAAAGTTACTTAATTTTTCGAGGTCTGCCTCTCTTTCTTTTGATCTCACCCCCAGTCTTAATCTCACTCCCACCATTTCTCTTTTTCTTGCTTAAAAGTTCTATTATTTTATCACCAGCTTTTTTGCCAGCATGTTCACCAATTGTTGTAGCTGCTTTTTCAGTTGCTTTTTTTATAGCTGTTTTGGCAAGGTCAGTTAAGACACCTTCACCATAATGTTCATATTTTTTTAATTCAAACCTTTTCATATACTATTAGGTTTTATAATTCAGTCCCTCTCAAGAATAACTCAATATACCAATCTATCCCATTTAAATCAACTGGAGCTCTAGAAGAGTCTGTGACATAAAAGCGTATTGAACTGATTGTATGTGTTGATACTGGATTCCATGAAAGAAAAAGAGGTTTATAATTGAATGGTAAACTTCTGACTAGATCTGTGACTGGAATAACAGCAATAGTATTTGTGGAATTTCCATCAACGATGCTGTCCGTCACCTTATCACAATTAATGTAGATTTCATCTACTCCACGTGTTATATCAGGTAAGTTTGTTCCATATTCAGTGGCTGAAATTATTTTTGAATCAAACCCGATAAGTTTTCTGAAATCAAAATTTCTCAGATCCACTCGATAGTTTTCATTCAGTTCAATCAAGATACGATATGTTGATAAAACGAAAAATATATTGATACAATACTTAAATTTTGATTCGTCTGTTTCAGATGGATTCAGTATATGTCCATTTTTTCTCAAGTACCCATGAATGTAGCTATTAATTTCATCATATGAGTACATACCATCAACGAATGTTATTGTTTCCCAGTTTGCACCTTTGTCATGGCTATATTTAATTTTATTATTCCCATAAGATTCTCTTATGTTATACCAGCTGTATGTCATGTTAATAGACTTCACAGCCATTTCATATTTCATATCATTTGATAATACAAGAGGAGTATTAAATCTTTTTGTGAAATCATGACTCAGACTAACACCAACTTTGTCTCTGTTTTTACTGTTGAATCGTAATGAAATTTCTGTCATATACAATTACATTAGATATTTGGTCATTATTTTATTTAGCTCCTTATTTGAAACAACACCCAATCTGCTTAATGTGTGCAATATATTTACAAACTCATTTCTGACACCAGTACTGTTGTTACCAGCAAAAATAGACTCACCAAGTAACTGTAGTCGTGAAAGCAAGTCACCGATATTATTATAATGGACAACACCAGCTCCATATTGCACTTTTCTTTTTTTCATACCTTGCCCTGTTCTGTATTTGTAAGAAGCTAATACATCTGCAATCGTATCTCTATATTTCCTCAAAGTTTGTAATTCTCTATCATAAGATTGTCTATCTTCTAATGTTTTTACTTTTGCTTTTTTACTTCCTAGTCTCATTGCGATATCTGCAGCTTTTTTCTTTTCTTCAAGAAGTTTTTGTGGGACGACTTGAGTCAAATCGTTTGGTTTCAAAAGCTTGTTATTTTTTTATATAATTCTGTCATCTTTATTGAAATAGTTATCGATATTTAAAATGTTGGGTTTAATATACTCATCCTCATCCTTATCTTTTGGTGCTTCAATGGCTTTAGGAAGTTCCGAATCTAATATAATTGCTCTGAGATTAGATTCCATAACATCATCAAGTCCTTGTGTCAAAGCCTGTTGATTTTGTTTCAACTGTTCAATTACTTCATCCTGTTTCTTGTCAACACTTTCTTTCACACTCTTCTGAACATCAATAGAAAGTTTCAATAATTCTGATGATTCATCATAAGCATCCTGTTTTCTGTTTTCATAAGTCTTTATAACATTACGAACTTCTCTCGTCCTATTTCCAGCTTCAATTCCACTTTGAAGAAGCCTTTTCATACGCTCAATTTCCATATACAAATGTGTTAGACTAATCTAAACTATTTACATATGGAAATTCCAAATTATGACATTATTCAGAATTCAAACAAGTCTTTCAGGCAGTTGTATCCATATATGCCAAAAGATACATTTAGAATGTTATTGGCTGGAAATTCTGGATCCGGAAAGACAACATTGTTTTTGCATTTGATTATGGAACCGTTAGTCTATTATGATCAAATACATCTATACGCCAAAAACTTGGATCAAGACAAATATCGATATTTACAGCAAGTGATGGATAGAATAAGCAAACAAGTTGGTTACCCCGTTTTAATTTGCAGCCAAGATGAGATTTTACCTGTTGAACAAATTCAAGACACTGATTTGCAGCGGCTGGTTGTGTTTGATGATCTCGTGACGGATAAAAAACAAGATCAAATAATCAGCTATTTCATTCAAGGTCGTCACAAAAATTGCTCAGTGTTGTATCTGACTCAGTCATTTTACGGATGCCCAAAATCTGTCAGACTCAATTGTAGCCATTTCTGCCTTTATGATTTTCCATCCACAAGAGAGAGAAACATTATCTCCCAAGAACTTGGCATCGACAAGCAAAAGTATATTGAAGCAACCAAAAAACCATATTCCTTCTGTTATGTTGACAAGCCAATGAAAATAGTGAAGAGAAACTTTTATGGTGTTATCTAATCTATTATTATATGGATGTTTTCAATTCTCCATTAAATCAAGATGAAACGAAAACTGGTGAGAGAGGTCCAGTTGGTCCAATCGGTCCAGCAGGTCCAAAAGGTGATAAAGGTGATAGAGGTCTAAAAGGTGATAAAGGTGACAAAGGTGATCAAGGTGATACAGGTCCAATTGGTCCCAAAGGTGATCAAGGTGATACAGGTCCAATTGGTCCCAAAGGTGATCAAGGTGATACAGGTCTAACTGGTCCAAAAGGTGATAAAGGTGATAGAGGTCTAACTGGTCCAGCAGGTCCAAAAGGTGATGAAGGTAATATTGGTCCAAAAGGTGATAAAGGTGATATAGGTCCAGTTGGTCAAGCAGGTCCAGCAGGTCCTCCAGGTGATAAAGGTGATAGAGGTCCATTTGGTTTTAAAGGTGAAAGAGGTCCGAGAGGTTATAAAGGTGACAAGGGTGATACAGGTAATGTATTTGAATTAACACTGGATGGTAATTATGATATCGAAAACAAAAAATTGAGTAATGTAGCAGCACCAACTACAAACAAAGATGTTACCACAAAGGAGTATGTTGATACTGCAGTATTATCTGCTTCTGGTTCTCAAAGTAATCCCTTTGCTTTTTTGTGAAAAGATATATCCAAGTCGTCTGCATTACAAGGTGTGGATAACCTTCAAATTGAAGATTTTGACAAATCACCATATCACATAAACAAGTCATCATTGGCTTGGAATGTTAGAAATAGCGGCAACTTTACATCAAAAATTCGTTTTGATATATCATCAATTGATGTTGGCCAATATACTTTTATTGCTGAGTTTTACTCAGCATCTAACCCTCAAACTGCAAGGATTGATTTAGATCTTCCAACAATTAATATGCGTGAACAGGGACCCCCAATTCAAAAAACATTCCCTAGAACTCCAGATGTTGATGGATACTTGAAAAATTATTTAAGATAGAAAAAACAGCAAGTGGTCAGGCTCTTATGGTAATTACTTTTGAAAGCGCATCTCCATCATCTGACACAAAGACACCTCTAATTGTATATGGAGCTTTTGGATATCATTCAAATCTAAACTACTTTGTCCACGACCCAGCTTATGAAATTGAAAATGGTAATGTTGCATTCGGTGGTAATATTGACATGAAATTAAATAAAATACTCAATCTGCAGGAGAACCCAACAAACCCGCAAGACGCTGTAAACAAATCATATGTTGATGCTGAAATTGCTGGCATTGATGTTTCTCAATTTCTTAAAAAAGATGGAAGTGTTGTAATGACTGGCAATCAGAATTTTGGGGGGTTTATTATTACAGGTCATGGTATTGGAAATGACCCAGCAGATCTTGTTAATAAATCTTACATTGACACTAATCTCGCATCTAAAAGCAGTATCGGTCAAACTCTACTTCGAGATGGAACACAAGAAATGATTGCTGATTTGAATCTTGCAGGTAACAAATTGATCAACTGTGCAACACCAACAGAAAATTCTGATAGTGCAAACAAATCATATGTAGACAATAAAACTAAAGATATTATTGGATTTACATCTGATGGAAGTTATGATTTTTTAAACAAACACTTGGAGAATGTTGGCCAGATCCATGCTTCAGGCTATATTGACTTACATAATAATAAAATTATAAATGTTGGGGCTCCAACCGCTGACAAAGATGTTGCCAACAAAATTTATGTTGACCAAGCCCCTTTTCTTAAACGTTCTGGCGGGCAAATGACTGGAGACACTGACATGGGTGAAAACACGCTAGCAAACTTAAAAGACCCTGTGGATCCAACCAGTGGGGCAAACAAAAAATATGTTGACAAAAGTCATATTTCATCTGCTTCTTATCCAAAGAATGCTTTCAAATATTTGATGAATGATATCGATGAAGTCAGTACTGAATATGGCTTGACAGTTAATGGATATATTAATTTGCCTCGTTCACCACATGTGATTTCAAAAAAGGTCATTGATGTAGACTTGAATAAAGAAGCTAATCATATTTACAGAGCTAGAATTGGTTTTAATATGTACACAATAAAAGATGGAAAATACACTTTCATTCTTGAATGGCTATTTCCTGATTATGAAGGAATGAATCTTAGTAGTGTAACATTCAGTGCAACTGGTGGAATTACAATTCATAGAACTGTAGGGAGAAAATTTGATAACAGAAATGAAGATCATTCGAGATATTTATTATGGATTGAAAAACCTTCAGTAAGTTCTTCACCTGAATATTTATATTGTACAATACATATTAATGCTAACCCAACTTATCCAAATAAGTACAAAGTTCATTGTGTTGCATATGGTATTGATTTTGAAGCTGTAGACGTTCCATTAAGTGTTTACGACTTCACTGAAGCTTACAAAATCGTGAATGAAAAAATACAATTACAAACTGATTTAGATTTGAATGCACATGCTTTGATAAATGAATCAAGAAACTTATTTGACGGTCAAAATGGTGAATTGACAATGCTAAATGATATTAATATGAATAGCTTTCTAATTAAAGAAGCAAAATTAGGTGGTGATTTAAATTTAAATGGCTATAGAATTCATAACGGTGGTTTAAATCTTTTTCGTTCAAGTGTCACAGGCGTAATTATGGAAACGGCTTTCGATTTGGGTGGATTTGCTCTTTACAGGCCGAAATTAGGAGGTGATCTAAATTTGAATGGGAATGGAATAATCGGTCAAATACAATATTTAAATTGCTTTGTTGAAGCCAGTCAAGGGCATAATAATAATATTTTGAAGCCTGTATTGATAAATGGCTCTGAATATTTAGTTATTCACAACAATAACTTTTATATTAAGAAAATGTATATTATACAAGGAACAAAACCCGGAATGTTTTATTTCAAGACAAAAGCTGAAGGTGCTGGGTTATTGCCATTACCAGCAACTATTTTCGAATATAGAATTCCTTCTATGAGTAGAAACATAAGAACAGTTACAGTCAATAAATCATTATCCAAAGGTTATTTAATCATTGATTATTCACATCCTAATATAGGTGCTTTCGATACAACATTCACACTTGAAGTGATTATGAATTAATCTAAATTAATATTATATGGGTATATTTAACCACAGAATAGAACATATGAATGTGAAAGGTAAAGATGTAACTGGATTTAAATTAACAAACGATGGGAACTATGATCTTGAAAACAAACGTTTGACAAATGTAAAACCCGGCGATGATGTTAATCATGTCGTTATTAAATCACAAGTTTCTGATATTGTCAGAGATAGTTTTTTAGATTTATGGGTTTCTGAATATATTAGATTATACTCAAAATGTGTTTATCAAATCGACAGAGCGAATAATAATTTTGTAGATATGAATGCAGACAGAAAAGTTGAAACATTATATGATCTCTCAAACGAAGAAAATAATGCAACTCAATCAACTTTAAATTTAAGACCCACTGTTTGTACCAAGGCTGAGAAACATAATGGACGTTATTTTTTAAAGTTTAATGGATCACAGAGAATGATAAGTCAAATCAATTCAAATAATGATGTTGTTAATATTTACATTGTTTATAAATTAAATTCAAATACAGGTGGAAGTCCATGGAAAAATGGTCTTTTTGGTCATGATAATGGAGGTTATGATAAGTTTGTCAGCTATTACAATGGTTCAAATTTAGTTATAAGTGGTGTTGATCAATCAAATTGTGTATATTTTGGTCCAACAGCATCTATACAAAATTTCACAAAATTAGCAGATTATTCCGTAAATGATTTAGGTCAAATTAATGTTTGGCATTGTTTATCTGTTCATTGGGATAATTTATCTTCTCCAAATACAGAAAAAAGTAAAATCTATTGGAACAAAAAACATATTGGAAGTTTTACATCTGCTAATAGAACTGGTAGTCAACAAATGACTTTTGGTGATTGAAATCCAAATTCCATTGCACCTTTAGACGGTTGTATCAGTTTTTTCTGTGTATACTTAGATTTTGTGTTGGATGAAAAAACAATTTTAGATCATCATCAAATTTTAATCCAAAGATATAATATATGATAGAAGACATAATTAAATACGTTAGCTATCTTTTTAATAAAACCAAACAACAACATATTCATATTGATGACACAATATTGAAATCATGCCTAGTATACCAATTTTTGTATTTCAAGCATTTCAAAAGAATACTTCCAATTAACAACATTTTATATATTCATAATGATATAGGACTTATTGGTCCAGGAAATGGTTGTATTACACGATTTTTTGAAAGAACACTTGGTTGGATTCATGTATTACACTCGCATAGCATACTTCATGATGCGTATGGAAGATTTTATAACCGTTATTCGTTAGACAAAAGATATTGTTATGCCATACCCAAGAACCTTACACCAAAATGGATGAAAAGATCTCCATTATGTGGTCAAATCTCTGGATTAATTTATTGCATTTGCAAAAGAATAATAATATAAATGATATATATGACAGAGCAACGAAAAAGCATATTCAACTGCAACCATATTTCAAGTGAATTAACAAAAGACCAGATCAAGGAATTAAAAGCCTATTACCACACATATCACAGAAAGTGTTGGGCTCACAAACGGGCGGTAAAACGGTTCAAAAAATGGAAATTACTGGGGAACTCATTGTCTATCATCTTTGCAACTGGTGGTCTAGCCACAAGCGTGGCAACTGGTGGTGTTAGTTTGGTAGCCATCGGTACAGCAGCACTTTTGATTCAAGGGTGGATGAAGCACAAAAACCTCGATCTAAAAATCCAAAATTGTACATACGCATATCAAAGCTACCAACATTTGCTGAACACCATAAAAGAAATAATGAGAGGTGGTAATTTTGATCCTTCCATCATCCATAACACAATGAAGCACATTGATGATTATGTTGTAGATAACAGTCCAATAATAGACAAATTTTTGATAGAATACGACAAAAAATTCACTTGTTAAGTATAGAAATAATTTTATCAAATATCAATAACATAATTTCAACCCAATATTTATTATAAATTTTGAGTGTTCTTTTCGAATTAGTAATTATTATTTTCTCATAAGGAAGACCAAGCATTAAAAATATTTGCTTAAGGACAAATTTAGTACTTATCATCCTTTTACGATTCTTATTCACTAAAGGAAGAACTTTGTCTATCTCTTTGAATATTTTCAATATTTTACTATTATCTTTCAGAGAAATTTGAAATCCATTCTCACAACATATACTATTCATCACATTTTCAATATGGTACTTCCGATGATATACAGATTTTCGTCTTATTTTATACATATTCTCATGAAAGTCAACGTATTCTTTACAAAAATCATAACTATGGACGGAACCACAATTTAGACAAACATTTTCACCATCATCATTAAACATTTCCTGATTACTACAGCATAGTACTACCACACTATTGACAACTTCTACCAATTGTTGATCACAAAAAGGACATGTCAACTCCCCCATATTCTTTAATTCATTGTGAATTACTGAATTACAACTCATCTATAATATTATATGAGCTATTATTTTCATGTTACTTTAAGATGACGTCACGTGACTTAGAATAATAGCTATAGGCGATGACTCATTTCCTGTGTTTCCGAGAATGTCACCCTTGGGGATTTTTCCGAGAAAGCCACGCATTTAAAAAAATATATAGATCATAATATGATATCATCGAATTGTATCATCTGATTTCAAATGTTCTGGTTTCCCCAAGTACTATACTACTGCTGTGATTTCAAGGTTGGCACCGCTCTCGTCATGAAAACATTTTGTGTAGCTTACGAGATGTCCATTATCTATTATCTGTTGTAATTAAGTATTCTTTTGCTACCAGATTTTACATATATCTACATAAAAAGTGATTTAACCAGGTTTTGTATCCTAATCCGCAAGGTTAAGTAAGTCCACGATAAGTATAGCTTCTGTATAACCAGAGTGTTATGTTCCGTAGCCTCGTGCCCATTATAAAAAACGAGGCGTATCTGAATATCGACAGATACAAAAAGTTTTTCAAAGGGGAAATGGAAGCATGGACAACTTTTCATTCAAAGTGTGTCCTATAAGCAGCCTTTATGGACGTAGATGGGGCAGTGATTACCATTTGGTTAGATAATGTGTGCATTAAAGCTGGATGAACACCAGTCACCCTATATTTTGTGAAAGAAACTGAAAAATGGTGGCCCCCTGCAAAAAGATTAGGGAAACGGTCACTCATACTGAGTGACTCAGCAAATGGAAGGTGCCCCCAAATTTAACCAGAAACTGATAATCTGTAACTAGCATTTGCTTTTTGATAAAAAGGGTTATGTATAACCACTATGCTTTGAGAAGTGTTCATGTGAAAGTCCTTTAGTGGCTCATATAATGCCTTTTGAATGACTATAGTGCACTGAGTTTGATCCCTGGTAGGAAACGCAGTATTGGTCTCTCTAAAAAAAATAATATGCTGCCCATTTAACAAATGGTAAACGGATCGGCGTGCACTATTGAGTTATGGATGCACGCGGGAGGTTGCTAAGCACTAGAGAAGCGTAAGAGTCGCTCGAGGCGCAGCCGAGAGCGACTCTAACTTCTTGAGTGCTTAGCATATCTCCCAACTGCATCCATAACTCAATAGTGCACGCCGATCCGTTTACCATTTGTTTTATAATACAACATAAACATCGTAGAGAAAGCAAAGTCCCACTTTATTGCACTAACTTACATGACGAAGGAAAACAGGCGCGCGAAACTTCATTCACAAAAATTGCAACGGGTTAACACTTCGGTAGACACTATGACGATTGAAACGATACAAATTATGTCAAATTTCGCCCAAAAAAGCGAAATTTGAGTTTATAAACAGCGCACACGTCAGTTATCATCAGCAGCATTCACCCATGGGCAAATAGTAAATGATTAATTGACCAATCAGAGCGCGCGCTTTTCTTTAGCTATGTTATAATTTCTTGTATGGCAATGTTGTTAATTTGATAAATAAAATAATTGAGAGAGATAAGAAGTTGAAGTGCTTGGAATTATATTTCGCTGTTAATTAGTAATGACTGTCAATGGCACTGGGGTGAGCAGACAAGGCCGCAGTTAACAGCAACAGTACCATACACTGACAACGAACAGTCACTTGAATGTGAGCGTTATTAGTAACCGAGTCTCATACCGAACTCCAAAATACAATCCTAACCTGGACAATCAAAAGCAGAGAAAAGAACCGATACCAGTGATACAGAATACGTCCTAAGTTCTGTGTAACTTTTTTTTCCCGGTTGAACAAAACATTGCAGTGCGTGGTTGATTTTCATGTTTTTAAAGGCCCATTATCACCCTTAATCCAACGCGGTCGTTTGTTTTTGTATAGGTAATCACATGATTTCGAGTGCAATTTGGAATAAATAAGCACGAGTAATTTTCGCCCTACGGGCTCGTGCAATTTTGTGAGTCTTTGAAAAAAATTACAAGTGCTTATTTATTCCAAATTGCACGAGAAAAATCATGTGATTACTTATTAATAATATACATGAAAAAATTGCGAGATAGCTTCTTAACGTTGCAGAAGCAACGCAACGAAGATAAGGTGAACCAAAACAACAGTTTTCTCGATGTTTTTAAAGCGTTTTTAGCTGCAAAAACTGGCTAAACAATTACAGGCTATAGCTATAAGGCTACTTTTTTTGCTAAGTGTCTATCAAGCACTGTAATTATTACCTTCAGGCTTTCTAGTTCGTTATCTTCGCCTTGTTTGTCCTTGTTTGTTTATTAATCTCGGCGTCACTCCATCAACGGACTCGTAATTCCAATTACGTCGGTAATTCCCTTCTCTGGACACCACTGTTTCCAAACAGACAGCTAACATACAGTGCTTTCACAGCCGTTTCTCCTTTTTTGAGCTGTTTTGCAGCTTCTCTGCTGTTATTGCGGTCACGAAGAAAGAAAACCTGCTCAAAAAGCCAGCCATTGTCTTGGCTCGCAGAGTCGCTTGCAGCTCTTCAGGCTTTGCGCCATTCAGAGGCCGCATTTGATTGGCTCAATCGCAGCGCCTTTGTTTATCAACCAATCAGAATCCTCAGTTTTTTACCTTGTTTTGCACTGTATTTCCTTTTTTCTGCACCGAATTACCTTTTTTCTGCACCGGTGTTTCCTAAAAACTGCATTTCTCTTAGCCAATCAGAATCGAGAAATTTTTTCATGTATATTATTAGCTTTGAAATAGCGCTATTGTTAAATGATGCCTCTGATTGCTCATTAACCAGTGTTGATCAAGAGCTTTTGTTGCTTCAGTGAAAGTTTAAATTCACGGAAAGCAACTCTTAAAGTAGTAACAAGTGCCAGTGACATTTACCTGTTGAATTTGCTTTTGCTAATTGAAGGACGGTGTCTCCTGATATAGAGGTAGCTTTGCCTGGGTTATGAGAATGCAGGAAAACCAGCTCTTAGCGAAGGCTATTGGTATCTTAAAGGAAATCATAATTAGGCCATATAAAACCTGAAAAGCTTTCAAATACGTAACAATGTTGGGGGTTAATTATAAAAAAAGTGTGTGGTTACCCCTAGTTTTGTTTTTGAATAACAATAGACCTCAGTAAGCTCTGCTTTGTCGCATAGTTTCAAAGTCTTTAAACTCTACAAAAATACTTTTATTTTAGGAAGTGCGATGCACCGAACGTATGCCCAGTAAATTCCGAGTTACCGTCATCAATTGTTTATTATTAGAGAGATTAAAGATCCCGTATAAGGCCAAAGATAAACATTAGCACGAAGTCTTATGTTCCCTTAAAAAACAAGAAAGTTCAGGAACCCTGCAAACTTAGCTGATACGAGACTGACGCATTACCTACCAGGACCCAGGTGATTGATGAAGATTTCAGGGAGCCGGGGAGAAAATATTAATGCCCTATCCCACAATCTCGCACGGTCTTAGTGTAGCCAGGGTATGAAAAGGATTGCAGGGACGATGCCATTTCAACACACGTAGTGCTTCTATCCAAGTCTTTGCTTGGCAATATCTTGTAGTAAGTGAAATCCCGCTCAGCTACGGACAAGTTCGGACTCTAACTGAGTGATGTAAGAGTGTTACCACCAATAACTGGACTACGTAGAGTGTCGTGTGGTTTGTCAAGAGCTTATGCAATAATAAATTAAAGCAAATAAATAAATGAATAAATAAATAAATAAATAAATAAATAAATAAAGCCTTCTTGCAGCTGACTTATAAATAAAGAGAAACTACTGGGCTACAGATATGTTTCTGATCATCACCACTAAGTAAAGCTTAATGGGCCCTTTGCAGCTGGTCAGTCACCTGGTATAAAAACGCCATGCTGGAGGGAAAGCAACGCACTGGGACAAGGCAAAGAAAATTACCATTTTAAATGATGTAAGTTCTTTGTTTGTCATGTCCCAGTGCGTTGCTTGCCCTCCAGCATGGCGTTATTGTAGCACGTGACTGACCAGCTCCAAAGAGCCCATTGAGGTCACCAAATGAATTTTCCTTAGTCACAGTTTTGTTACTGATATATTTGCTGACCAGCACCATGTTGATTAGTTATGAAATAAGTAGGCGGTGAGAATCCCAAACTGCTGAGGCACTTGCTCTTCCATAAAAGAGATTTGGATATGTGATCCTAATTAGCGTGATCGAGATCTGGTGAACTTTTGCTGGGAATTTCTCCGTGAATATTAATTATCAAAGACAACGGCTTGAGAACGCTACAAATGCAAGCAAGGAGATTTTGCAGATTTGTATGTTTCCTGAGTTTCATCCAAATTCAAGACGATATCCTATCTTGAGCTTATTGGTGAAGACTGGAGAGCAGGCTTGGAGTAGTGGTGAGAGCACTCGCTTTCCACCAATTTGGCCCGGGTTCGATTCCCGGACTCGGTGTCATAAGTGGGTTGAGTTTTTTGTTGGTTCTCTGCTCTGCTCCGAGAGGTTTTTCTCCGGTTACTCCGGTTTTCCCCTCTCCACAAAAACCAACACTTCTAAATTCCAATGCGATCCGGAACGCTCGAACGTTTATTACATAAGCCCCTAGCTCGGGAGAATGGGCAACCACTCCTATGGGGCACCACATGTTCAAAAATTATTTTAGTAAATTATATCAAAATTATTTTAAAATTATTTCAACAAAAGTGGTTATATCATACCATACTTTCATCTGTTATGCCGTTTGTTTGAAACAATATCTTCCTCTTTAATCATTTGTTTCATACAATATAAACTTTCCCTCGCATTATTTGAAACCATTGTTTGCCCCTAACACCCGTTATTTAAAACAATCGGCTTCCCCTCCTGACTTTATTTCAAACAAAGTCTGCTAGGCAAATTCATTATTTCAAACAAAACAACAATACCTGCAACATGATTTCAAACCATGAATTCTAACACAGACTCGTTATTTCAAACAATATAAGTTATGGTTTCATATAATTTATGGTTTCATACAAGTCATGGTTTCATACAATTCATAGTTTCATATAATTTATGGTTTCATATAATCCATAGTTTGAAATAATTTATGGTTTGGTATAATCCATGGTTTCATATAAGTTATGGTTTCATATAATTCATGGTTTCATATAATTTATGGTTTCATATAATTCATGGTTTGATATAATCCGATATAATCCATGGTTTCATATAATTCATGGTTTCATATAATTCATGGTTTCATATAATTTATGGTTTCATATAATTTATGGTTTCATATAATTTATGGTTTCGTGTAATTCGTGGTTTGATATAATTCATGGTTTCATATAACGCATCACATCATACAAAATACGATGGTTTCAAATAAGTCATGGTTTGATATAAATTAAATTGTTTGCGTGATTATATGCGCAGTGAACAGAAAAAACACGCACCAGTCTAGCCTCGTCCTGATGAACACTTGACTGCATTTTAGCGGTGCTGTTTCCTTCAGACCTGTTGTCACAGTCGTGTGAGTCCTTGTGATACACTCAATTTTTGAAACTGCTCAAAATGATGCCCTTAAATTTGGCGCAAGATATGGCAACAGCCATAAGTCGTACTATTATGAGCTGTTTACAGTCTCACGCACAACCGGCCGACAAAAGTAACACTGGCTCGAGTCATCAGTCGATTTCGGGAGCAGCCAACACGAGCGTAGGGGCAGCCAGCACGAGCGCTACCACAAGCAGCGCTCCGTCTGGTCCGCATGCAAGTAGCCAAAGACCTCAGGTAAGTTCTCGCTTCATTTTAATGTCTTTTCCATTCACAAAGCCCAGTTGTTTTTAAAATTATATTTAGATTGTAGGTAATGTTCTTTTTGTTTTTGTTTTTTGTTTTTGTTTTTTGTTTGTTTTGTATTTTATTTATTTATTTTCTTTTACAGGAATAGTACAAACAACATACAGATTGAAATATACAAACATTACAAAATTTACAACAATTACCTTAGTTACAACATACAAAGAAGGAAAAATAGAGTAAATAAATAAAAAAAACTACACTGCACTACACTACAAGGATTACATAACGTATTCAACTTGAACTTAAAATAAAACTAATACAGGGAGTATTAGAAAAACGAAGTTTGGATAACAGCTACTGTTGTATTAATGGGAGTAACGGTTTCCATTTTTTATCATGGAAATGGATTTTGTTGTTTCTTTTCGCGATAAAACGTTCGGTTTAAAACGTTTTTTTTTTAATTTATCGACTAACAGTCTTACACATAGAGAACCCTTATCTAACTTACAGCGGTAAATAAAATATTTGCTTTCAAGAATGATGTAGTTGACTAAAATGCTTATGTTATCTGAATCTAAGATCCCAAAGAGGACATTCATGATATCGAAACTAATAGTTATATTAAAAGAATCAAGTACAGACTTTAAATCATTCCAAAACATGCTTACTTTTGTACAATGGAAAAAGAGATGTTCTATGGTCTCCAACTCCTTTTCACAAAAATCGCACAAGGGAGAATCTACTTTTTTAAACTTAAACAGCATCTTGTTTGTGTATAAGATCCTGTTTAATATTTTATTGGGGAATTCTCTTAATTTAGTATCCAATGTTGTTTTGAAGGGCAGTAGATATATCTTTTCCCAGTCCAACTGAAATGTGTGTGTGCTGAAAGCTTCGTTATATTTCTTTTGCGCTGTTGGTATACTGGATATCTTAGAAACAATACGTAACTTGAAGTCAGTTTGGGTTAGATCATGAGTTTTTGAGGAGATAGAGTTTTTATCTGTTTTTAATATTTTGCGCCATTCTTCGGGAAAAGCATTGAGGAGACTGAAAAGTAGAAAATGTCCAACTGGTGAGAGAGTTGAATATAATGGTTCCTTGTTCGACCTGAACCCTCCCCACGTGTCGTAGAGGTCTCCAATTTTTACGATTCCAAGATCAATCAGCCTACTGTTATAAACTGACTTGGATTCAATGCAAATGAGCTGGTTGTTCCATATGACCTGATTTGCTATTTCAGAGGATGAGGAGGGGTTGTCTTCACTTAAAAGGGTCCACGCCACAATGCATTCTTTGTAAAATTCTGGAAGAGTTATCGGTAGTTTAGTATAGTTTAAATTACAATGAAACAATAATTTTCCCCCTACTTTCTTAATTTAAAGATCCAGAAAAAACTTCCAGCCAGCGGGATCAATGGAGAGATATCCCTTAATACAAATTATTCTTTGGGCAGAGATCATTGACTCAATGTTGGGCATTTTCAAGCCTCCTTTATCAATAGGGTTAATAAATGCTGTGCGCTTTACTTTATCTTTTCCCTTCCAAACAAAAGAATATAGCAATGTGTTTATTTTTTTGATACTCTCTTTTATTTGAAATGAGAACAACCCTGTATAAAATCTTTGGTATGGCGAAAGACTTGATCACTTGAATTTTTCCAAGTAGTGTGAGACCTCTCCAGCTCCAACCCTTCAACAATCCCCTCAGAGATTTCTCGATTGATTCAAAGTTAAGCTTATAAAACAGTGTGTGATTAAAGGTGAAATGAACCCCTAGGATCTTTATGACTTTACGTATTTCATTAACACCTAGTTATGGGCTGTTTACTTCCATATTTCCTAGTAGAAGAATTTCCGTTTTGTCGTGATTGACCTTCAATCCGGAGTATGTACTAAACAGATCGATAGTGTCAAAAAAGGTACGGTGCGAAAATTTGTCCCTAACAAATGATGTCATATCATCAACGAATATAACTAATTTGATTTCGGAACCATCCACCTCAATACCATTAATTTGATCGTTATTACGTATGGACAAGAGGCATAATAGGACAGAGAGGGAGACTCCCAGTCATACCCCTTGGCATATCTTAATTTCAAAAAATCTATTTTTAGAAAGAAATGCGGACGCACCAGGAAACTATTTTCCGGTGATAGATTCGTCCCAGGACAAGGAGCGCTTTTTCAGGTTGCGTCATCAGCCCGTCCTCACGAAAAATGGCTACTTAAGTTACAAAAATGTTGCAATTTAGGGACGACAACGAAGACAACGGTCAAAATGATTTACTCAAAAGTACTAACAGACGACCAAGACCTGATTGCGAAGAAGAAATTGAAGGTTTTCCGCGAAAATACCCACGAACTGCACCAGAGCGAACCGGTGGCGCAAGCTTTTCACGGCAAAATCTGAAAAATGTTCTGTCAAACAAAAAGAGACAGGCTGAAGCCCGACAGCATAAAACATCTGCGGAAGTACAAATTTTAGAAGATCTGAAAAGAAGGATCCAGTGTGAGGTAGACGAATCCCTCCACCGTGAAGTGGAAGTCATAACTGGCCATTCCAGTAGAGCTGTATTGAGTGTTTTCCCTACAAAACAGACGAAGTTTGATGACCGTCTCGGTAGTTTTCAGCCTGTGCGATACATTTTCACTCCTTCGGGTCAGTATAAGTTTCAAGTTTTTATACACAAAACAGTTGAAGAAGGCGATTTTGACATTCAGAGTTCCTCTGAACTTCGCAGCTGTTTGCAGAAACTGCGAAAATGTTCAGGTTATGTTCTGTGTCATGGTATACCGGATTACCTGGACATCGCGTGTGATTTGCGTGTGAAGTCAACAAAAATTAAAGAACAAACGTGGCCGTGGAAGCATGTGGCGGCACAGCAATGCAAGCTGTGGCACAAGCCGAGAGCGAGTTATACGGAAGACGATCAAAGCGAGAAAGAGGCCGAGGTCTGTAGCGAATGTAAACTTGCACGACGCCAACTCAAGGTGGTCCAAGAGAGGAGAAAAGAGCTCGACGAAAGCGCACGAACGAAACGACAAGACGCTTCGTCAAATGTAATATTTTATTTAGCCTAGTACTTTTGAAATTTGTCTCGTTTCCACTGATCAGCCTCGACATCAGAAGATTATATGGACGTTTTAAGTGGCAGCCTCTCTAAAAAATAATTATTTACTTTTCCACGTAAAGGTGAAGATCTGTCATCTTAGCCCTGTAAGTCAGCGAGCGAGAGAGCTGAAAGCACGACGGGAGAGAGCAAACTACCGACGAATGGCAGAAAGATTGAAGGCTTCCACATCACTCAGTGTCAATGAGGACCAACACAGCGAGTTGGTAAGGCTTATAGAGTGTATTAGTACCAGCAAGGAGGGTCAGGAAGTCCTAAATAAAGTTTTCAAAGAGGCCGATGTTTGCAACCCGGGTAGAGGAACCGTCTTAAAAGAACTCTGGGAGTTGGAAAGACAAGCTTTTTTCAAAGATCAACTCAGTCTATCATCTATCATCATTTCTGTCAAATGATAAAACATGTTTTAACTGATAAACGTTTGTTTAAGAGTAAAAAGAAGCATTAAAAACCAAATACAGAGATTTGTGGACAGTGCAAAACAATGTGCGAACCGCTTAGGAAACAGCCTGTTTTCCTCTTTTTACAGAATAAGACGATACTAAAAGAAAAACCACATTTTTACCACAATTACGAAATAAATTCGAATTCCATGAAATGCACCTGTTGATCACAAAACACGACAATTTATCAACGTGCTTTTTTGCTATTTTTTTTTAAGTAAAGCTTAGATTTGTCTACGCTTTGCATCGTCCTAGAGCGAGTACTACTTGTAATTTGTCTTCGTCATTCCTCCCCTAAAAATTTAAGCTTATTAATGCAATCGCATTTTCGGGTTTGAGTCAGATTTTATCTCTTGTAAGTCACTTTGTAAATTCACACCTGAGCTTAAGGTTGGTAATTTTGCCGTAAACATACGGAATATTTTAATGGCATAATCTTATTAAAACTTGTCTTCGCACCAAAATTAAAATTACGGTTGTTAACTTACGTCCTAAGGCCATAATGTCCATAATTATGAATAACGGAAGTCAATATTAACCCTCTATAGAGGGTTTAAGTGACATGCTATAAACGTTAGAGTATAAGCTTAAGCTTAAGCTTACCAGAGGCGACTTCCAGTTTGGATCAAATTACTCCAGCCGTTTCACTTCACGCCATGCGTAAAAACGTTTCAAACAGGTTTTTCCACAATTAGGTTAAGTTTGCAAAGGTATGATCTTGCATGGTAAGTACCCTTTCAACAAAGTTGAGCCACATCATGCCCCTTGTATGACCACATACACATTGCAAGCACACATAATCAATGGGTACAAAATCTTTTGTCTGTCAGGTAACCTGGCACGGAACCAGAAAACCCACACTGAAAAACTGGTAACTCAGAATGTGACAAAAAATAAATAAATAAAATAAACAATTATTTGATCACACTCACCATAAGTTACCTCTTTTCCTGTCTCTTTTTCTTAATAAAGTGTACTCGTGATTTTTACCCCAGAGTTCCAAAATTCCCATATTCCAGTCTGACTACAGTACAAGTATAATTATGATTGACAAATTAAAGTGGCAATCCTTGCATGTTAAGTAATACATTTTTATTCAGGATGTTTACAAATCTAGCTGTTCTCGTTATTGTGACATCAAAATATTTTTATGTCTTAGAGACTGGAAAAAATGGCAACCGATGGTCCTCCACAACAATAAGATTAGGTAGGTAAAATTTACCACAAAGAAAATAATACATAATAATTGCTTTCCAATTTTCCCCACAAACCTAAAGTTACAAAACACAGCTAAATAAAGTTGCAGAGAAAGAGGCATCTGAAAGCACCATACCAGGGATGCCCCCATGATTAAACTTAAAAAAACAAAAAACTAATTAGTGATACACCTGTATAGTGGTTCTCAATATACTGTAACTGCGAAAAGAGTATACTTCAGGTGAATTGAATCAAAGATTATCACAGTCAGTTTTATAATCTTTTCTTGTCATATTTATCTCTAAAAACAAGACCTTTATTTCCAAATCAAATCTGACAAACAACCTTGTTTAAACCAAACAGCTTTGGCTATTTATTCAAGAAGCCCTGCAGCCTTCCGTGCAGTAAGAAGCTTAGGTATTCTTCAACTGCCTTGTTCCAAGGAGATAAGAAGAATCATTGGTAAGAATGCTGATGGACCTGGAATCAATGAAGCGTACTTACAGAAACAAAGTATTCTATTTAAAGAATTTTGTCAGAAAACTACAAGTACAGGAAAGCGCGAACCTCTTGGAGTTGGAGCTCTGATCTTTGATGAAACTAAGGTAGACATTAATATTAATAACAATAACAATCACAGTCACAGTCACAGTCACAGTCACAATCGCAATATTTTCAGCCATAAAAGGCATTCATGCATGCAAGGTTACGTAAGACTAATAAACAATATACATAACACTTCAACTCAATCAGAAATTCTTCCTCATAAAAGGCTGGGGAAGGGAGGTTAATAAGATGCTGGCAGGGTAGCCCAAAGTTGAAATTTACTTTTACATTATTGCATTCATTATCAAAACATACCAGTCATTATTTTCATGCATAACTTTAAACAAACTCTGTGCTTAAGTTTTGGCCTGTGTGAAATTGCTTATGTCACTTTTTGATGTTTTTTTTTTTTATAAATATATAATTATATTAAATTCATTTAAAGTTGCACTTGCTCATTACTTATTTATCTGGGCTGGGTTGGTGACAGGCTGAATAATGTTAATTGCAAAATACTCTACTATAGTTTTCATGCTGTAATATGCCTTTGACCATTATATGCTAAAAGGTGCAATGTAAGTCATTAATTGAAGGGTATTCTGCAAATTTAAAGTGGCCGCACATCACTTTTTGGCCTTAAAATCCAAATCTCTCTAAATTTGCTCTACTTTAGCATACAGACTGGTTATCGTATCAGAAATGAAGTTCTGTACTTACCTTGTGATTTAAAAGGCTTGGACTACAAACAAAAGAAATCAACCATGCATCAGATCCTTTTAATTCTGTGTCTTGAATAGTTGGGAAAAGTCCTAATCCTTTGGATTATAGCTTTCTAAGTGCGAAATAAGTGCAGAACTTCATTTCTGACACCATTTCCAGTCTATGTACGCGTTATGCCAAAGTAGAGTGAGTTTATAGATATTTTGTATTTTAAGGAAAAAAAGCTATACAGTGTACTGTATACCCCACTTTGGCAGAAATATACCCTTCAATTATTATTATCATTGATATTGTTATTAGAGAACATTTTACATTTATCTTCAGCACTTAATTATTAAAAACTGGAATCAAAGCTCTTATGAACCCACATTAGCTAAATCATATATTGAACAACTGAGCCCTAGTTGTAAGCAACCCCCCTCCCCTCCCCTCCCCTCCCTACCCCCTACCCCTCTTCCCACATTTCCCAGCTACTGGTTAAGACTCTTGTACCCAAATCTTTATTTTTATCACAGGTTCAGTCAAAGATTATATGGAATTCCATGAGTTCCATAATCATGGGGTTTGCCATGAGTCCTGATGAACTACCCTGGTTGCATGATGTTTTTATGACTGTGCCAGATAATTTTGGAGGACAGAAGACATCGTACATCCTTCAATTCCTGTGGCGGGATTTAACATCCAGTTATGATGTGATTGGGCCTTACTTTACTTGTGCAGGTTCCTGGGATCACCAACTTCTTCTTGAGTGTGTTTTCAGGACTCTCCAGGTGTTCACCCTGTACAACTTCAAGGTACGAGTCCTCCTATGCGATGGTGCATCGTCTAACCTGGCTTTGATTAAGCTACTTTGTGGGTACAAGCGAGAACAGCTTCCCCTGGCTAATGGAGAAGATCCATATGCAGTGAAGGCCTTTTTCCAAAATCCTTATGAAGACGAACCTGACAAGAGAGTGTTTGTTGTTATTTGTCCTTCTCACCAGGTAAAACAATGTTACTTTTCAATAATTAATATTTGGCTATGTGAATAGCTCTTTACTCACACACCTCTTGACATGCCTGTGCTTTCTAATTTCTGTTTATTAGTAGTTTCAGTTTATTTTAGTTTAGTTTCAGTTTATTTATTTGCCAGAAAAAGAAATACTGATTTCGAAACAAGAAGTCTATTTCTGAAGAACACTTTTCTAGGAGATCCATTTACAGCTACATTATGTGTCTGGTAGTCAGCAATCAAGATTAATTCAAAAATGTAAACCGATTGTGATCC
This sequence comes from Pachyseris speciosa, assembly GCA_016490735.1. Lineage (NCBI taxonomy): Eukaryota > Metazoa > Cnidaria > Anthozoa > Scleractinia > Pachyseridae > Pachyseris > Pachyseris speciosa. Next base: position 193,985 of record JAEMWC010001014.1, on the reverse strand, counting down.
TTCTTTTTGTGCAAGATATACCTTACAAAGAATTTTGCTTTTCAATTATGTTTCTTTTCATCCATACTAGTTACTGATTCCACTGTGGTAATCCAAACACTCACTGACAATAATCTAGACAAACAGGGGGAGCATAAAAACTATATGTTAAGTAACAAAATGTATTGCATTTCTGTTTCTTTTCATACATACATGTAAAGTACACATGTAGTTGAGAACAACATCACTGAACTTAAATGTCCCTTAATTGCTAAGGAGGTCTTCATTATTATCTTTGACTTTTCTGTACTTTTGACAGCTAAAACACAATGTTGCTGCACTGTGCAGCTCCCGACCTGGTGGAACCAAAGCATTTACAAAGGATGGTGTAGAGTTTGGATGGCAGCCTATACTGGATCAGTATGAATGAGACCAGACAAGATTTGAACAAAACTTAGCTAGAAGGGTTCCTGGCTTGAGGTACAGTTTTGTTCACAGGGATAGTTGGACACGTCTCAATGTTCTTCCAGCAAAGATCATGCAAGTACGTACAAAAATAACCTTTGAGAAGGTTTTAATTAATTATCAGGCATTCGTTTAGTGCAAAAACTGGCACTAGGAAAAAAAAGTCAAGTTACGAGGCCAAAAAATCTAACACAAACATTCTATGTATTGGATCATACTTCATAAATCAAAATTTCACCTCTCATGAATCAACATGTCATGGTTGAATAAATCAGCTCTCAAACTTTCCCTTTCTCTATTCCTGTCACCATCTTCCTGTAGTAACCTAGTATGTGAATATTTATGTTGAGCAATAATAATAATAATAATAACAATAATAGCACCCCATCATACTATTTCAACTGTATTAATAGCATACAAAAGTTGCATTACTGCTGCATAACAATAATAATAATACCACCCAGCATTTATTACCTGCCAGATGCAAAATCTAAATTACAATTTTGTATCATAACGCGATTTTCCAAATGTTCAAATTTGGCAAACAATTAAACATCTACATTAAGACATCTGCACATTCAAATTTACATAATATTTACATATTTGTATTACTAACAGTATATATATTATATAATTGTGTTATTTTGCCAGCAACGATACATGATAAGTGCACTGCAAGAGCATGCAAGGAAAATTCCGCCACCACAAGATGCAGCATCAGTGGAAATGACTGCCAAGTATTTAGAGGCATGCCACCTCATTTTTGAAAAAGGCACATTGAGTCATTTGACCATAACCCCGAGATACCACCAAGTGCTTGATAACATTAAAAAAGGGTTTTCATTCTTCAAAGATTGGGCAACATGTCATCAAAGACCAGGTATGAATTTATGCACACATTCAAGAAATAATGATTATCCAGTTAATTTATTATAATCTTTCTTTGAACAATTTTAATAAAAATTACATACCTCTTCCTAACCGAGTTCGAGGTCTGTACTGTAAATTACAGACCAAGTTTTTTCACATTGATTTATGGCCCAGGCGCGAAGCGTGTTGGCCATGCAGATGACACCAACATTCTCTATGCGGACAAAAATTTGAAAGATCTTGAAACAACAGTCAACCACGAACTTCAAAACCTTTATAACTGGCTGACAGCCAATAAACTAACTCTTAATATAAAAAAATCCAACTTTGTAATATTTCATCCTTACCAAAAGCGACTTACTTACCAACCAAAACTTTGCATGTTTGATAATGAAAAGAATAAATATGTTCATCTCGAGTCTAAAGTCTATATAAAATATCTGGGCGTTCTCATTGATCAGAATCTCTCTTGGAAATATCACATTGATTCTATTGTTACAAAAATTAGCAAAAATGTTGGGCTGATTGCAAAGCTACGCCACACTGTACCTCGACCAATACTTTTGAATATCTATAAGTCACTAGTTCAGCCATATTTAATCTACGGTCTTGCTGCCTGGGCCAGGCATGCAAGACTTATCTTAATAAAATTTTAATTCTTCAGAAAAGAGCTCTTCGCTTATTGTACTTCGCAGACTGGCATGACCATGCAATTCCTTTATTTCTCGAAGCAAACGTCCTACCAATAACTTTTCTTTATTATGAATCGGTATCAACCTTAATGTATGATATCAATAATAATAAAGCCCCAACAAATATTCTAAATTTATTTCAGAAAACGCGTAATATTCACTCATACAATACACGATCGTCTACATCTGGAAAGTTCGCTGTTAAAAGTTCCAGACTCGAAATACTAAACAATTCCTTTTCTCGACTCGGAGTAAAACTGTGGAATAAGATACCACGCTATATAACGGATCTTCCCAAAAAAAATTTCAAACGAGTTCTTCGCAAATTGTTATTTGATATTTTAGAAAAGGAGGATGACTATATTCAAATCCCCATGATCATTAAAAAAGTAGGTATATAGATCCAGTTTTTAATCTCTTTAATTAATGTTTGTTTTTCTTTTCTTTTCCTCATTGTATGTCAGTAAGCGCTGTGTTAACTACATGTTCGTTTAATTTATTTATCTGCAAGGCTTGTTTTAATTTAAGGATCTTTTTTTTTTGTTTTGTTTTGTTTCTTAAGCTACTCATCTGAGTTGTATATGTATTTGTCTTGCCCCGCCACGACTAGCTTCTCAGCTATTTGCGGGGCAAACTACCCTTAACTTTTATATGTAAAGATAAATAAAGTTGTTGTTGTTGTTGTTGTTGTTAATGGGACAAAATGAGGATCTGTAACTTGTACAGCAATGTACCATGAAAACGAGGTTAGTAAGATATTTATTATATCTCTAAGATTAATCCGGCACATAGGAAAGAAAACTAGTTGAAGTCAAGCGGGCCATACTGTAGAATATGGCCCACAAAATTGACCAATCGCAGCGTGTGTACTAAGTGATTGCGTGAGGGATATGATTCATAATAAGTTGGTAGTCACATAAATTTTAAGCAGTGATTAAAACAACAAGCAAATCAATTATGATGTGTGCTTTTTGGTTTTACTCCATCTTGACTAACAATGGCTCAATAGTAGGTGATCCTGTTGATATTCTTAATACCAATCAACTTGATAACTTCTTACCTGTCTATACAGTGCTGTTGAATTCCTTAGAATGAGACAACAGCTTGTCAGACTTTTCAATTGAAACTGGAACAAGACATCCAAAAACTTTAGTTCCATAAAAGCTCTTATTATTAAGCCCCCTCTCTATTAACCCCTCCTGGTTTGTTTTTAAAGGAGTACCATATACATACATGTACACTCAAACATATAATATGGTTGTCTGCTCTTATGAAAATTAATGACAAAGTTTCACAGCAGTTATTTGAGTTTTGTTGGAAAACTATTTTAGGATGAAAGCAGTGTGTTTAAGATTTGAAATACATGTAACCCCTGTCTCTAATATGCCCCCCACCCCAACAGAGATTTTACAGTAACTGCTTATACTGGAGTGGCTTTTCATTTAGCTAAGACATTTTCCTTTACGTCACCAAAATGTGTTCACTTTTAATTACTAAACACTTACTTTGACAGAGTATGAAGACAACACCAGCAAAGCCAGGCAGAAAAGATTTCTGGCATGGCAGGTAAAGTAGAGAGAAAGATTCATGATAATACATGTAACTACAAAATGAATAAAAAACGTACAGTTGCATCACACTATCCAGGCCAACGAATCAACTAGCTCATCCTAATTACGAAGGGAAGGCCTGACCCTCTTGTTACAAAGAGGTACAACAATTAAACAACATGTTTTACTAAAGTACAGTACTATAAAATTTAGAATTGTTAATTTTCCACCAAAATTTTATTGATTAAAAGATTTATTTTGTTATAGTTCAGTCCTCTTTTGTTCTTCAGTCAATAAATGGTAACAAAATGAATAATATGATAATATGATGAATAATATGGTTATAATGATGCAACATGAACTAAACAATAACAAATAAGGATGCAGTATTAATTAACTGGTGACAAAACAGTGCAGTATAAATTAATAATATTAAAAATATACCCAATATTGTTTTAGTACCTTTGACAAAAATGCTGTCTGTTCTCTCTTCAAAATTGTAGACTTGGGATCTGCTGAGGATAATGGTGTATGGCCTCACCGATTTTTGCAACTGGTTTGTGGAAAAATACCCAAAGTATTTCGTGGCTCCTCTTCGAATAAATGGCAGTGGCATAGAGTCCCTTTTCAGCTTGTTGAAGTTCTCCGCTGCAGGTAACCTCTCTGCCATCAACTATGGCTCAATAAGAGGAAGGGTCATTACTGGCAAGGAAGTTGTTACCAACAGCAACTCCGAAAAGGGATACCGAGATGACAGAATCGTTGTTTCAGGGGATATGGAGAACAGCAAATCTTCCATTAGATCAAGTTTAAGCAGTTCAGTTCCTGTTGCCTTTGACCCTTTTGGTCTGGCTGGTGTTAAAGAATTCCGTTTCTCTTCAGATCTTTGCCAGTCTTCTATTGCTGGACGAGAGGGAAGCAATACCTGCACGCTGATATCCCTTTTTGTGGGACACCATTTTATGAGAAGAAGTCTAACACAGTTGACCAGAAGCACGCTGACAAGTACATGGTTTGAATCTGTTACTTCTTCCTTCCTTCAAGGGAATGCACTTCACGATTTGCTCTTTGATGGGGAGCCAAGAGACATTGATGTAGAGGATGCAGTTGAGAGTTGTGGTAATGAACTACACCTGTCATGTTATGAAGAGCCCATTGCATATGATCTCAGGTCTGGAAACACATCACCCTTAGTTGACACCTTGGCAGCCAAAGCTTCACTCAATCAGAACCAAACAGCTGTTCTGATCACAGCAGGGAGGACCATGGCTGTGTTGCTCTGGGAAACAGGGGACTGTGCCATAATTGACTCTCATGCACACAGCCATTTTGGAGCTGTAATTGGCTATGCCCCTCCTGGTGAGATAAAGGCAATAGTCTGCTGGCTATCAAAAAAATCAATGGTTTTCAAATACTACAATTTGCAGTGTTAGGTTTGTGCACCCTCACTTCTGTTTCTTATGACCACACATAGCCTAAAATTTGTAGTGTGGTAGCTTGGTTGTTATGAACCTGCACATTAGGTTTATGAAATTTCAGAAAATGTTTGTTCAAGAAGCTGAAGGGAACACTCATCATATGTACAAGTACTTTAAATGATGATCCAATTTACACCTTTTACAGTAACTGTGATTACTAGTGGCTTTGAAATTGAACAGTTTCAACTCAGAGTCCCAGGAGCTTTGGCAAAGCACATATTATAGTAGTCTAAACACTAGATTCTACAAAAGCTTATAAAAATCTCAAGTCAAATACTGTAATCTTGTGCGACATGTACCAACACTTAACTGTCTTTGTCATGCACAAATGAGGATGAGACTTAAGCTTGCTTAGAAGGCTTGTGTAAGGACTACTATACTTATGGTCATTTATTAACATCGAAATGTACATTTTTTCCAGACCATACAAGAATTTTCAGTTTAGTTATTGCTAATTGACTTAACCCTTTGACTCCTGAGTTATTGCAATATTTAGTATCTTTTTGGTGGCAATTAGTCTGGAGCACTAATCTTCTCCTTATAAGGAGTTGCGATGGAAATAACTGCAGTCTTGTGACACTGTGGGCTCACTCTAAGGTGTGACATCATGCACATTGGCAGCTGCAGCTCGTTTACTTATTCAACAAGCTTGATTCTGGGAAGTTTGCCACTTTTTTCGAGCCATTTTCCTCTGAAAAAGCCCCCAGGTTGGCATCAGTAAGCTAGAATGTGGGTTAAGGCAAGCCTATGAAAACTTTGAATAAGAAATTCAAGAGTTCTATGCTTGTGGAATGGTTGAATTTCCCAAAATTCTTTTTAAACATGAACAAGGCAACTTGAGATACACAAGACTGGCTACAATAAAATGGCTAAAGCGTGGCCAACAGAAAACGTGAAAGGAAAATTTCTATCCAGATATAAAGGTCTAGCCTTGAGGTTTTCTGTAAATGTAGAATTTTGACTTTAGGGCAATGTTTGTGGTTAAAAAATTGACCACAAAAATGTAATTTTTAGTATTGTTCTTTTGTCAAAAGACTGGCACTTTGGGCTTTGTTGCCAAACAAACGGTACTGTGCAGTGGAATTTGAGTATTGTTAAGTCGGTTTTTTTTTTTGCTATAATAATTGCAAAAATTAGCACCAGTTGGTGCTATTCACATTGGGAGGCAAAGGATTAAATACACAATTGGTACCAGTGTCCAAATTAAGCCAATATAGAGGCCCTGTCAGGACGGATTCCATGTCGTTTGTCTGAATTTTCAAATCTCCTGTGTTGATGTCTCTCGTCGGGATTTCATTTTATGTGCTGTTGCTACTTTTTGGGCCATGTCACTTGTCGGAATTTACCCTGGCAGGGCCTCAATATACAAAGTATTGACCTTAAGCTACCTTATACATACATGTAAACTTATGAAAGCACACGTACAACTTAATGGAAGGGTTGTAAGCAGCTATTTTTAAGAAGAAGGCGCTTCAACAAAGAAATCAATTTCTATTATAATTGAACCAGCTCCTTTGTGTTGGATTAGACTGTATTAGATATTTGAGCTGGAAACAACTTGAATGAAACAAATGTTGCATGGGTTAATTTCTTCTGTGCAAGCTGCTCGAGATTCAACGAAACGTAAGCTTGTTAAGCTGAATCCTTGTTAATAAACCTATACAGATGTAATTGCAATCACTTTGAAGTCGAGAAGTCAATGTAGTTCCTTGTATCAACAAGCATGTGCATATGCATCACTGTTCAACTTTAACAACATCATAGATGATGGAAAGCAGAAATGACCAATAACTTACCGATTTCTAAGCTTTGCTGTAACATCGTAGCTGGTTTGTAAATGACCTAAAAAATAGTCAGCTTTGGTCAAGGAAAAAAATGATTGAAAGAACTGATTGAAAGTAGAATGCTTCACTGACCTCGTGCTTCAAGCTCCGAAGGACTGGAAACTAGTCCTTTTGTTTCCAAGGTTACGAAAGAATTAATTATGGCGTCCAAACAGTCCGAGACTGAAGTATGTGTTACATTTGTTGACGAAACGGAGTTTGTAAACAAAGGAAATTGGTTCATTCAGGAAGAAGAAAATTGGGATAAGAGCTCCTCCTCTTCTCTGAGTTCTGACGCTTCAGAGTTATGGTCTGAAGAGTTTTCAGACACCAGTGAATGCGAAGATGAATCACCAATACCGGCACCATCTCAGAAGGGAAAGAAACGTGCAACTGCAACCAGTGCAAAACGAAAGAAAATCGTGGAGCGTAAGAAAGGAGACAGAACAAAGAAAAAAGCACTGTCGAAAACAGAAATTGTTGCTCTTAGTGAAAAAATGCATGAAAAAAAAAGCTGCATGTTGGACTTTCGTTTCACAAAAACTGGCCCAGCAGCCGGTGATAAAGCATTATGAAATGCATCGTATGTACTTGGAAAACGCAGCCACGAACTCCATAATTTTGTGGACCATATGTATTCCACATACATAAAGCTTATGAATGATATAGCAAAAGAGGTCAAGACTGACAAAAAGGCCAACCTTACCATGCGCTGGGTTTACAGTTTGAATTCATTTATAGAGTGCGAAGTGTGCGAATTTTCTTGCGAGAGCACTACCAGGGCGGTAACGGGAATGGTGCAGGCCTTAGTGTACGACTTCGCACAAAATGAGTCGTAAAGATCATCAGAGGATGCTGACACGAGCAACGAAGTATTCCCGGAGGAAGATGTTAGTCTGTACAGGATGTCAGGTGCTGCTCTGTGCAACATGATTAAACTTAGAAAGGACACGTTGTCGGGAAAGGAAGGAAAGAGAAAACTTACCGCTGAAAGTAGACGAAGTATGGAAAATGAGTTAGATATGTTATTGTCGTTAAAAAGTTTGGACAAAAGTAATCTTCCCGTTGCACTGAAACTTCTCGCTGAAGGAAATTTAACTTTTGTTAAAGATGATTTTTTTGTGTTTTGTAAGAGAAGCAGATATGAACATAAGAGGATACTTAAATGAAAGAAAACTGAAAAGGCATAAGGGCAATTTTTTAGAAGTGGTACATTTTAACCTGTATAACGACGAGGAACTGTTCCAAAGTTTCTGTTGCACAATCAAAAAATGTGGAATATCATCAGATAAATACAATGCAACGGTGGTACAGAAAGTCTTCAGTGACATGCTCCACAAGCTGTGCAATACAAGGACTAGGGAGTTTTTCAGGGGGAGGACAGAGGCAGAGCTAGCTACTTCTGGCAGAGTGGTGGACAGTGACCAAAGCTTGAGGGATAGCCTCAAGACATATAGTATCTCTAAAAAGCGATAGCCCGTGGCATAATATGGCTTGAAATTTGTTATGGTTGCAAAGCATTTAATTCAGAGGTTGTCTGAAAATTAATAGGTTTACTACATTAAAAAAAGCCAGAATATTTCAAAGAGCCCTCCTATACAAGTTGAATGGGAATGATATCTGATGATATCAGTCAATTGATATTTTTGAATGAAAATTATGTGTAATGAAGCAACACAAATTAGACTATTTCATCTCTGAATTCAGTGCTATTTATTTCTATGAACATGCCAACACCAAATCCTTAAACAAGTGTTCATTGCTTGTTCATTTCTGAATAATGCAGTGAGTTATTCCACATGCAAAATAAGAATTATAATTAGTGTCTAATTTTATTATTCATGATCAGAGAGATTTTCAGGTGTGTTTCCTCAAACCAAAAAATGTGTCTTTCTGTGTCTTTCTAACAAATCATACTTCACACAACATGCTCTTTGCATACATGAACACGAAAAGTAGTTGGTCATAATACTGTTACTTTACTAAGTCAGCGATTAATGGCAGTTGAAATCTATTACCCAAACTATCATAAATTGTATTAAATTCTTTGGAACCACTGTGAGGTCCACCTAAAGATACAAACAGGAATCTAAATTGCTGGCCACAGTCTGTTCTTCGTTTTTTTTTTTTTTTTTTGCTTCTTATTCCTTCCAGGCATATTACTGGCCATCCTGACCCTTTTTCGTTGGTTTGTTTGTTTGTTTGTGTTTTTTTTAACACAGCCCCTCACAATGTATTTATGTAGAAGACTGGTAAAGGTGTACAAGTCAAGTGTACCAGGTAAACACAGCATACATACAAAGTATTTTTTCAAACCATAGGCATCCACAAACCAGCCTCACACTGTGTGTCAGTGTTACACATAATAAGAGCTTCCACATAAAAAGGTTTCTCACCTATAATAAATTTGTTTCACGGAAAAAAAAACTATAAAATAAACATGTATACAACAAAACTTGTGTAGCCAATTGCCTGGTGCATATCATATTCGCTCTTGATTTCTATGCATGATAGCTGATTCAGGCTGCGCCCTCATCAGCTATCATGTGATAGAAATCTCAAGCTCATAATCTAAGTGTTAAATAAAAGAAAGCAATAACATCTTAAGAATTTGTGAAAATCTTGGCATATATGAAATGAAAACCACAATGTAGATTTAACTGCAGTTTCTTCAGAGATAATAGCAAGATTAAGACATCCTGTTTCCACAGCTGCAACAATACATTTTCTTGTGAAAATATGTATACCTTAATATATGTGCCATGATACAATGCAAGATTCAACAAGCAAGTGTTTCCCTGGCACATAAGAATGCATGGGTAACAACTACCTGGCATTAACACTTGGTGTCACAGTTAACATAAGGCAAATTGCCTCATGCTTAGATGTAAAACATTTTCCATTTTTGTCAGAAATTGTCACATCTTGGATAAAATACTAAACTTTTGTGAAGACTTATTAGAGGTCTTAGAGAAAACCAAAAAATTTTTATAATTTGTGTGTTACACACTGTAGTTCAACAATATCAATGTCTGTATCATGAAAACACTAATTTGTAGTGCAATGCAAATCATTCGATCCCTATCTACAGACAGTAGAAAAAAATTTGCTTGTCCACAGTATTGATATCTTATCTCATAAGGACAGGGTACTTATGTAGCTTAGGGAGGCTTTTATTAAATTTGAAATGGTCTGAATAAAAATAAGAAAGCTTGCAGGCTTCTATGTAAATCTTGCCCAATGCAGATTACAAGTTTTGATACCATTTCTTTCTATGACAAAGCTGCTTTCATACCTGAACAATATTCTTTATATTGATACATTTATGCACTACACGTAAGGTAAAAGTCAATCACCTACAAAAGACATTAAGCTTAACGCTTACACGTATTTTCTCAATTTTTTTCTGAAAGTCTTTACCAAGATTTAATAAATGTTTAATGCTGCGTAATTCAGCTCAGTTAAGTTGATCAGTTCCGTTTGTACATCATGAACACTTGCTCTTTTCTCAAAGGCGAAGTAGTACAACGCACTTACAGATTGCTGCATTGAGATACTTTTTTTATTACCTTAGCATAGAAGATAAAGACCACCACTGCTCTTATGGGCTTACTGCACTTTCTGCAAAGCCTTGGATGGTGAAATCGTGTTCTGATGTGATTTCTTCCCTTTTAAATGAAACTAATCTGAACAATTAATATGGACAGAACGTACGTACAACCTGACACGTGGAGTTGCTACTTCTTCAACGAATGCAGTAGCAAAAACTGCTCCTCGTTGCTAAAAAAGTTGAAGACACGAACTGAGAAAGGAGTCAACACGAAAATGGCGATTTCAACTCCACGAAGGTTCGCTATGTCTCTCAGGCTTAAAGCCTGTACATGTTACAACTGAATCTCGAACTGAAAAATACAGGAGAATCAATCAGCTACAACATTCACAGATTCGTGGTCCAAACGAGAACTTTGATTGCCTTTAAGACGCCCGATGTTAAGCAATTTGTATGTGCATAAAATCAGTCCTCTTATTCCGCCTCACTGAATTAACAGCATTTGAAAACAAGCTGGTTTTCACCGCATGAGGCCGCCATCATTTTTTTCTAATCGCTCGAGAACTCGCTCGAGTGTGACTCGGCCCTTCGCATGGAAACGAGTCTACCGGAAGTAGTTTGCTTTCTTTCTAAAAATAGATTTTTTGAAATTAAGATATGCCAGCCAGCCCCCCTAGTCTCCCTCTCTGTCCTATTATGCCTCTTGGTATGGATAATGCCAATAATTCCAGTGCTATTATGAAAAGAGATGGCAAGAGTGGGTCGCCCTGGCGAACACCCCGTTTAACATTGAAAGAGGGGTGGAAAAACCATTGTTGATAATACAACTTGATATATTATTATAAAACGTCTTGATCCACCCCAAGAAGGATTATCCAAAGCCAAAGAACTCTAGCGATTTGTGGAGGAAGTTCCAATTTAGAGAATCGAAGGCTTTCTCAAAATCAATTGCAGTCATTATACCTTGGTAGTCTCGCATTTTAGTAAATTCCAACACATCGGTTATCGTACGAGTTGCATCAAAATTGTTCGCCCTTTTACAAAGGTATTCTGGTCATAATGGATAATATGTGGTAGGACATTCTCTAGCCTTTTAGCGATAGCTTTTGAGCCAATTTTAACATCAACATTTACCAGAGAAATCGGTCTCCAGTTTTTTATCCATCTCCTTTCTTTGTCCTTTATCTCAATTAAGGTTATTACAGCTTGCTTTTCCGAATGTGATAATTCTCCATGAAAATACGCATAATTTAATGAGTCCACTAGAAATGTTCCGATTTCTGACCAGAAGAACTTGTAAAATTCTATGGTGAGCCCATCGTTTCCAGGAGTTTTATCGTTACTAAAGGTAGACAGGACCTTGAAGCATTCGGAATATGTTAATTGGCCCTCGCACGTTTCACGCATTGAGTCGGTTAACTTGGGAGATGAGAGGGTATCTTCCAGAAAAGGACAAATCGAATAGTCAGTTTGTATTCCCGACTTTTCGGCATAAAGTTCGCCGGAATAAAAACTGTGAATTTCAGTCATAATAGTGTCCGGAACAGTAGTCTCTTCTCCATTTGCTCGAATAAGTTTTCGTATGCAGCTTTTTTTCTTATTTCTATTTTCCAGATTTAGGAAATATTTGTTGTTTCTTTCCCCTTGTTCAAACCATGTAGCGCGGGAACGAATGATTGAGCCTCTTACAATGTAATCATACTCTTTTTCGTATTCTGTTTTGACCGATTCGAGGTTGGCAAAGTTTTCTTGCGTCGGTGATTCTGCTATTTTTTCACACATTTTAAGCCTGTTTTCAATTGTTTGAATTCTATTTCTCCTTTCCTTAGCTTTCAGTTTGCTATACGATATACTTTACCCGCGAATTTTGTATTTCATTCAATCCCATTTAATTTTCGAATCATCGCAAAAATTAATTTCGTCTATCCACTTAGGAAAGTTCTCGCGTAAACGCTCAACGAAAAAAGCGTCATCCAAGAGACTGTTATTGAACTTCCAAAAAGATGGGCCACGCTGCTGATCATTTAGACTGTCAATTTCTAAAGTTATTTCAAGGTGATCCGTTCTTATAGCTGTCACGATGTCGACTTTAGCTACGTCATCTTGTAATAGGTCACTAATGAGCCAGTAATCAAGACGTCTTTGAATAATTGGGCTTTGTTGTCTCCAAGAAAATTTCTTGCTATTAGGATTACGGAATCCGATTCTCCAGATGTCAACTAAATCATAATTCAACATAATGTCCTCCACACACTTAACTGAGTCTTTTAAAACAGGGTTTCCACCCGAACAATCTAGGTCTGGGTCCATGGTTACGTTCCAATCCCCTCCTAATATAATTTTGTAATCAGAATCATTGTATCCCTCATCATAGATGAGCTCAGACAATATTTGGAAGAACAACGATTGCTTAGTGGTGGTATTGGGAGCGTAGATATTTACCAGAAGGAATGGAACATCTTGAAGAGTTGTCTCTAGAACGAGGTACCTCCCATCCTCATCCGATCGAATTGATTTCAATTTGAAGTCAAAGGATTTACGTATAAGGATGGCGACCCCACGACTATGGTTAGGGCTCTACCTCGGTGTAAAAACCTGTGAAACTCACGAATGACGTAAAACAAAGAAAACAAAACATTCTAAACAATGACGTACAGCAAAACAAAACCTCATAAAACAAAGAAAACCTCGCCAGGTTTTTACACCGAGGTAAACCCATGGTTAGAGCCACGAGCAAAGTAAATGTCCCCGGACAACTGCTTTTTCCAGTGATTTTCAATCTCTTCAGTGCTGTAAGTTTCCTGTAGAAAGCAGATGTCTGAATTTTGCTTCTATAGCCAGTTGAAAATGGACTTACGCTTTTCAAAAGTACGGATACCCCGAACGTTCAGCGAAAGTGTTTTAAACTTTAAGTTGTTGAAATCCATTGAAATTTGCATACGTATAGTGGAAAAAAGACAACAACAGTAGCTGTAATTCCCAGAAGGGTCACTGTTACCCGAACAATAGGCCATTTCCGAATTACCTTTGGCCTCTTTTTCAAAGCGAGTCCTGGTGCTCATCCTTTCATATGAAAATAAGTTTTCATTCACGTGCAAATTAAACTCATTTTAATACGAAAGGTTGAGCACCTAGCCTTGCTTTGAAGAAGAGACTAAAGGTAATTCGGAAATGGCCTATTAACGCATTCCTGATTTTGTTAAGTGCAAACTGAATGAAGATAGGATAACATACATAACAAAACAAAGAAAACGACATGAAAAACGTAGCCAGTTTAAAGAATTAAAACTGTTGAAGCTACGCTTGGACGAGATCAAGTGTTATACTTTTGTTTAAATCGAACTTCAGAAAAGAACTAAGGAATATGCTAATCGATAGCTCCCAATAGAGACGAAAAAAATAAGAAGTGAACTACTCCCTGCGAATTCTATAAATAAATAACCTGCAACCTTTTTATAAAAGCTCGAAGCTTAGTAGATGTTCACTAATCAGCACGTTGGGTTAGTGTCGTGTAGCCGGTCTCACCTAGGATGTTTAAAGGAAAAAAAAAGTAATTATTTATGATTTTACCTCCACGCCATCAATAAAGAGTTTATAGGGTTCCGTTCTGCTGAAGACTGCTCGTTTTCCATCTTTTCTTGCTTGCACCATCTTCGGAATAAGCCTCTTCCTCATATCAATCACCTGCTTTGGTAGATCTGGGCCAATAGCGAAATTCGACTGGCTATCGATGTTGCGTCGGCAAGAAAACAGGTTTTCTCGATCTTTAAAGCGAAGACAGCGTGCTGTGATGGCCCTGGGTTTTCTTGTGTTTCGGTCCTTTTTACCGGCGCGGTGGACTCTTTGGAACTCAATAGATTGGGCGTTTTCCACATTTAACTCTTTCTCCAAAAAAAGCTTTCAAAACGGCTTCAGTGTTCTCTTCTTCTTCAATTTCCGGAATGCCGTAGACACGAAGATTTTCGCGGCGGCTGTACACTTCATAATTTAAGAGTTGGAGACGCAAGTGATCCAACTCCTGTCGTGACTTCTCTTCGTCATCTCGGAGTTTTCTCTTACTGGTTTCCACTTCATTATTCAGGAATTTTACGCTTGTTTTAAGCGTATTTGTTTCTTCGATTGTATTTCGTACGTCTTCCTTTAAGCGGTGGAATTCGCTTTGAAGGTTTGCGATCGTTTGATTTATTCGATCCACATAGTCCTGTAAAACATTTATTTGTGTGCCGATGTTTTCCAGTTGACTTAGCTTTGATAATATTAGGTCCACCTGGGAGGCGAAATCTCGTGCCATATTGAGAGCAGACAGAACTACGTCTTCAGAATCGTTCTTCGACTTTGGTGGCGATACAATGGCGGGCGGAGCGTTCGCTTGGGCTTCTTTCACACTCTCTTTCAACCGCTTCGTTTCGGGGGAGATAGTCTCGCTGGTCGGTGAATTGCTTCCTCTCGTTTTCCGTTTAAACAGAGATGAAAGTCGCGATGAAAATTCCATAAAAAGTATCAGAACGCATGGAAGAGTATAACAAAAGTTACGGAGCTAACGATCACACGTCCTTACTCTGTCATGCTCAGTCCCAGTCCCCCGTAGGTAATGTCCTGAGGTCGGACGGATTGCTTAAGCTTCCCGCCAAAAGTGATGCATAAATTAAAAGATATTCACGAGATAAGGAACTTCCCCGCGTACTATCCCAAAGTCAAACGTTTAACGTGCCGACAAAGGGTCTCTCAGGTATCATTTTTTGTAGCTTATTGATATCTAGAGAGACGTTTTAGGGTCATACCTCGGTAACAAAACTCAGTACTTGAGAGCATGTGGGAATAATACCTAGCCCTGCTAAAAACTAAGAAAATTAGATACACCAGACGCTGGAGAAAAATGGGGCTCCGAAACAGAAACGCTTTTGTCAGTTGTACTCTTCCCCGTCAGCTATATAAACAGAGATTAGATAAAAGCGCGATAAACTACAATAATTGAAAGCACTGTACTTCGTTAGACGCGTGACTTTTGTCAAGGCTTAGATGCGTGCTTAACAGACAAAATCTGAAAAGGTGGTAGCATTGGGGACCTTTGAAAACATACCGGAAAACACTCGTCTGATTTCTATGATTACTAATTACTGCTTGCTAGATCGACTTGATACAAGTTTTTCAAATCTGTCCGATGATAGCGATTGAAATGTGTTCATTTTGATATATCAAAAGATAACGAGTTTTATCGACATAAGCAACAAAGGTCGCTTTTAACTCGTCGATGCGCATCTACGAGTTAAAAACCGAATTAAGGAAGTCTGAGTTTTTCGTCTTTTCTGGAAAACACTTTCCTGTTTTCGCCGGCCAAGTACATGCCTGTAGATAGGGTAAGAACCCATGTCAGGCGAAGGGTTGTCAGGTCTTTTATGGTGTCGACAATGAGCTACACTGGCTTTCCGTCCGACGACTTCACGTGGTCATTCTTCTTCTTTCTGTAACTCTTCTGTTGTTGTTCATCTAGATATAACAATAATAACATAATAATAATAAATAACATATAACCTACATATCAATAACTCACAAAAATGATACCCGAGAGACCCTTTGTCGGCACTTTAAATGTTTGACTTTGGGATAGCACGAGGGGAAGTTCCTTATCTCGTGAATATCTTTTAATTTATGCATCACTTTTAGCGGGAAGCTTAAATGAAGTGAAGAAGAGAAATGAAAATGAAATGAAGCGAGAACTTACTTGAGGTCTTTGGCTACTTGCATGCGAACCAGACGGAGCGCTGCTTGTGGTAGCGCTCGTGTTGGCTGCTCCCGAATTACTATTGTTACTATTGTCGGCCGGTTGTGCGTGAGACTGTAGACAGCTCATAATAGTACGACTTATGGCTGTTGCCATATCTTGCGCCAAATTTAAGGGCATCATTTTGAGCAGTTTCAAAAATTGAGTGTATCACAAGGACTCACACGACTGTGACAACAGGTCTGAAGGAAACAGCACCGCTAAAATGCAGTCAAGTGTTCATCAGAACGAGGCTAGACTGGTGCGTGTTTTTCCGTTCACTGCGCATATAATCGCGCAAACAATTTAATTTATATCAAACCATGACTTATTTGAAACCATCGTATTTTGTATGATGTAATGCGTTATATGAAACCATGAATTATATCAAACCACGAATTACATGAAACCATAAATTACAGGAAACCAAAAATTATATGAAACCATAAATTATATGAAACCATGAATTATATGAAACCATGGATTATGTCAAACCATGAATTATATGAAACCATGAATTATATGAAACCATGAATTATATGAAACCATGGATTATATGAAACCATGGATTATATGAAACCATGGATTATACCAAACCATAAATTATTTCAAACTATGGATTATATGACCACAAATTATATGAAACTATGAATTGTATGAAACCATGAATTATATGAAACCATAACTTATATTGTTTGAAATAACGAGTCTGTGTTAGAATTCATGGTTTGAAATCATGTTGCAGGCATTGTTGTATTGTTTGAAATAATGAATTTGCCTAGCAGACTTTGTTTGAAATAAAGTCAGGAGGGGAAGCTGATTGTTTTAAATAACGGGTGTTAGGGGCAAACAATGGTTTTAAATAATGCGAGGGAAAGTTTATATTGTATGAAACAAATGATTAAAGAGGAAGATATTGTTTCACACAAACGGCATAACAGATGAAAGTATGGTATGATATAATCACATTTGTTGAAATAACTTTAAAATAATTTCGATATAATTTACTAAAATAATTTTTGAACATTTGGCGCCCCATATGGGTATAGTATGAAATCGCCGTACTCCTTGACACTTCGAAAATTTTGTGGCTTGACTTGGCACGGGAACGGTTACACGGAGACTAAATGCCCGGTAGTCTGCGGATTGTTCTCGAGATTTCTACGGAACGCCTCGCCTTAACCTCTTGAAAGTATTGTATCTTCGTTTATACTGATTGCCAAGCAATTAAGGAATATTTGCGAGCTTGGCATGGTATGAAATCGCCATATTCTCAGACACGTGAGATTTGTGGCTTGACTGGCAGGGGCACGGTTACACATGGGCAGTCTGAAATTTAAAATCTAATTTCTACGGCGGAAAGTCTCGTTCAAAACTAAGGAAAGTATCCTAGCTTGTTTTATAACTGCCATTTGAAACGATTATTTTGCTAACGGTCATGGTCCAAACAGTTGAACGCTTTTTGGCTGTTTGAGGTGGGAGGTGGGGGGGTAGCCTAGAGGGGTGGGGTTTGCTGGGGGAGTTAGCTCTAGTTCCACTTTCGGTGTTCTGACAGGGACTAAAACTGGCTTTTCTGCAATGGTTCGGCTGTTTATTCCATTATCAGCTCTAAGCTTCTCACTCCTGTCAAGTTTCTCTGTCGTTTTCTCAGGACACGCTAGTCCTTTTTACGCCTACGAAAAACCACAAGTGTCAAACCGTCAACTTTCAATGACCTAGAATTTGACATGCACGCCCGCAATCAGCGGCACGAGACGAGGAGTTATGGATACAAAAGTCCATGGACGAAAACGATTTCACGCAGAGTTTCTTAGTTGATCTCCAAGTCGAGGCAGTCAAGCTAAACCGCGAGAATTACAATATAAAAATTACAAAGGTCATGACTCTATGGCGGTTTAACTTGATTTAACAACCTTGCAAATAGCAGAAACTTCGGTTCACAAATTACGACACAATTTTAAGGAATGCACTAAATCTAAATCATTTTCAATCATATCAATGTGCTTACGGTACGGCTACGTGTATCATAAAATCTAGCGGTTATAGCGCGTTGTAGTGGGTGTTTCCTTGGAACAACGAAACTCGCTTCGTAAAGTAGGGTTGAGGTTTCGTGATACTGATATAACAAACAGTACTCTCACGAAAAGCTGAGTCAAAGTTTCTTTTGATCAAGCACTCCGGTGAAACTATGCCCAATGTGGTTTCTCATAAACACTGAGGAGCTCACGCGAGGTCAGAAAAAGCACATTGGGTAAAGGCTTACACATGTTTGGACCGCAACGTGATGGAAGACATGGAAGTGTACAGGCCGAATTAGTTATGGCAACAAACATGTCCTTAATGGATGGCATTGGATAACATCCAGTTTCCTTCCAAATACGTGAGCGTGAGAATATCGTAAAGGAAAACCACATACGGGTGACATACGGTTACATACAGATACATACGAGTAACATGCAAGTAACATACGAATACATACGAGTAACACACAGGTAACATACGGTCAAATGTGGGTAACACGCATGAAATCTACAAAGTAAAATAAAATTTCCTAAAATTTCCGGATTGTTGGGCTCGCTCACTGGAAAGATTACGCTCGGCCAAAAGCCAAGAGGACTGAAACTAGTACGAAAAATAGAAACTTGGAAAAGCAAACACATGTTTTCTCTGAACAAACTGATGGCATCACCCCTCCCCCCCCCCCCCCCCCTCCATTTTTCCTTATGAAAGAGTATTTTTTTTGTAGAGCGAACCGGAAATTTATTTCAACGGAAGTAATGTTGCGCGCGGATTGATTGACACATTGACAGCGCGAGTTTCAAATAAAAGTCCCCGGATTTTGGGGACAAGCGCTTACGCCATTAAAAAATCTTGTGTGGTTGTTTTTTCTTGGTACTTTCGGGACTTTTGTCAATTGGAAAATTGGGTTCTTTTGGATTTCGACTGAGGAATTTAGGAACCTAAGGAGAAACACCCCCCTCCCCCACTCCCACCACGGACGCAAATACGCACACCCTCAAATGCTACTTTCTCCCCACACTACACCCTTGCATTAATAAATACACCGAGCAATAGAAAACAAATCAAAGATTTTCCCATCAAGCCCCCCCCCCCCCCCCTCCCCCCATCACACAAATCACAAAGATTTCGGAGAAAGATCCAATTTCTTGTTTTTTACTTTGTAGATTTCATGCGTGTTACCCACATTTGACCGTATGTTACCTGTGTGTTACTCGTATGTGGTGTTTACTCTCATCTATCATTGTTTTGTGGTTTTAATATTTCCGGTCGCCACTTTTCCAACTCCGATTTTGTATGAAGCACTAAGTCTTTTAATAGTTCTAAAATACTTTTTACAGTCCGCTTCTTAAATTTTAAATGCATTTTTCGCAATTTCATTTCTTTTACACTTTCGCAGGAGAAAAAATACCATGCAAGGTGAAATGGCGAAAACAATTCGTGTACAACACTATTAGTCGTGAAAGAGAAATCGTGTCAAAAAACAATTTCTCCTTTCCCCTCCCCCTCACAGGGTATGAAGAGCTACAATCTTGCGCTCCGTTAAACGTTATTGATGGTTTGGACAAGCTCATCAGTCCGGCGCCGAATTGTTTACTAAAGATGTCAGAGACTAGGCCCGATTCAGACGCCGTAATTTTCATGAGCCGAACTTAATTCGAATTTGGACCGACCCAAATTAACAAAATTACGCCTGTTGATTCAGACGTCGAACTTAATTTGCCGTTCCACAGGCGTTCCTAATACAGTTCGGGTTCCAGTCCCAGTTCCGAGCCTCAGAAAAACTGCTTAAAGATATACAATATAATAATTTATACATTATATATTCGGCACATGAAAAGTTCGACGTCTGAATTAAAGCCGTTCCAAAGTCGAAATTTACGCCTCATCCAGGCGAAAAGAACGCCTAAGCCGTTCCAAATTTTAAATAGCCGTTCTTAATTGATTCAGGCGCCGAACTTTTCATGTACTTAATTGAATGCATTAGGTTCGGCCCATGAAAATTACGGCGTCTGAATCGGGCCTAAAACGGCAAAACATCCTGAATACTGCCTCGGGAATTTGATTTAAAGGGGGAGAGAGTTTTCTTTACCTTAGCAGACTTTTTGCCAGTGGAAAACATGCTAACCTTGTATATATACGTGCTAATCTGATCACAGTTTCATTAGGTTTACATGGGAGACTTTCCGTAGAAGTCAGATGAAAATTTTGGGCTGCGGGCATTTAGTCTATTTGAAACCGTGCCTGTGAGTCCCTCCAATAAACGACCGATTTAAATTGCGGTCAAGCATTTTTGAGCGGCTTAAAACCTAAATTTTCCTTTCTCCGTTTGCGAATGACTGTTATTTTCCTTCTTCAGGTATGATGAACTGTGAAAAAATCGAAAAACATCGAGAAAAAAATTAATTTCATAAGCACTTTAAGGCAGTCAGAATAAGGCATTTCGTAGAAATTCTATAGAAATTTCTGACTTCCTGACATTTAGTCTATTTGAGCCCCTTCCCGGCTTCCGCGCATAGCCACAGTGATCAAAGTAACTAAGGAGGGGTTGAATTCAGTTGTTTGGTATTTTATCATTTTTCAGTCTCAGTAAAATGTGCTGAAGTATTCACTAGAAATATTTTGTTGTTTACAGAATTCGAAGGCGCTATCACCTCAGAAAGCTTCATAAACTGATAATATATATTCAGCGGTGAAAGAATATTTCTCTACTTTGATTCTAACATTCCGGAAACAAGAGAACATGACATTAGAAAACAGCTACGTTTTCAGGGAGCAACTGCCAGCCAATTTGTTGACCACAAAGTTAGCATTGTGCTAGCAAATAGAGGTGCAGCCAGGACTTGTAAGAGCTTTGATGATCAGTCAAAAAAATTTAGTCAAAAGACTTTTTTACGTGGTGCTGCTATGATCAGGAAAGCCCTGGTTAGAAAGAAGGGAATATGTGTAAACGAAAGGTCCAATTTTATTCAAAGAGCTGAAGTGAATGGAATAAGAGTTGTGTACATCGAAGACGTGAGACTAGGGTAAAGGAAACTGAAACCTCCATTTTTAAAAATAGAGGATCAAAGCAGAAAACACCGTCCGCTGATATTGGAGACCAAATCGCCAAGCCTTGAGGACATGTCTCGAGAATGCAGTTGTTTGCGAGCAAAAGAAACAGGAAATGAACAAATATTGTGGTCTATGCGAACAATATTTTTCAAATAGCAGTAAACATACTCAAAGTAATGCGCACAAAAACAATGCAAAGGATGACACAAAATGGAGACACGTAGATATGTTAATAGTAAGGGGACCGACACTGGCTGGAATGGAGCAAAAACTGTTACGAAAGAGAACAGAACTGCAAGGTGGAAAACTATGAATCCAAAGTCAGGCCTCGAGAGCCACGTAATCTAAAGCATATCGATATCCTGTTCAATCTACTTGGCTGTGAAATCTTCATAAATTAATCCAAACCGAACTCCGGAAATTATATTTTTTTATGTGACCTGTTCTTCTTTTAACTCGTTTGCACAACCAGACGCAGATATAGAAATAAGCCAATTTATGCAGTTCTATGTTTTCAGTCTATGAACACACACAAAAAAAGTTGTTTTAATTTAGATTCCTTCCATTATTTCTGTATTTCAAAGTTTAGTTAATCGTTATCAATAGGTTTTTTTTCTCGTTTTTTTTTTATTTCCCCTGGAATTTGAAGCAGTCTATATGTCCGAATATAGCCAAGTGAGAAGATAAAAAAATACAAAAGATCTTAGTGGGATCGTTACCAAACCTCAATCGAACAAAAAACAGCATGCATGCAATGACAACGTCGTTATCGTAAAATTTAGGAAATTGTTGGTCTCCTTTAGGGGTTTAATTTCAATGTAGTAACTATAACCCACTCCTCTCCATATGGGAGTCACCACTCTGCTTTAGTTACCCGAATGCCCACATATTAAATAGTTTACGTACAAAACAATTGCACTGCAGACTGTCAGTATTGTTCGATTTGTTTTGTGTGTGTGTGTGTTTGTTTGTTTGTTGTTGTTTTTTTTTTTTGTTCTTTTTTCTTCGTAGAATTTATGTTTAAGAAGTGAACTTGGATGGTATAATGCCATTTCGCGGAAATGGAACTCATCAGTAAATCATGTTGAGTTAAGTTAAAGCTGTCCCCTTTGTGCTATAAATTGACCGTTTGTCTACTATAATAATTATGTTCCATAATCCAGGGAATCGGACTTCTAGAAAAGGAGGCAGGCTATCTTTGAAGTTATACATTTGCGTTGCAGTCCAGCAGAAAATAGTAAACAGACAGGATGTTCATTCAGGAGCAACGGGATTTAGGCGAAGAGTCAACACCTACTTCAGATAACGAACTTGAATTTTCCAGAAAGTCACGATCGAGACTGTTACCAAGTTATGTAGACAACGTGAAATTCACGGGCTTTTCTGTTGTTGAAGGTAATCGCTTTCTTAATGAAAATTTTTAGTTGAATTATTTCCAACGACATAGATTTCCGGTAGATTTATATTCCGTCACTCGCCACGTTTCAGGTTCCAAATGATATGCGAATGTTTACCTACACTTACAAAATCATCTGCTTCTGACCCTTCTTTTAACAGCGCACACCTATAAATGCTGTGTTAATGAGTGTCTTTGTAGTTCCTCAGGTAAGAAAAAAGTAATCACTATCGATGGATGTTGATATGGAAATACTCGAAGTTGCGAATTTTGCTCTGTGTTTATTTAGCAGGTTATCGGTCACCATTTATTTTCAGGACTAAATATTGTTTTTAAAAATAGGTGGCGTTGTCCTACACAGAGTAGGTATTTAAGGTTATTTTTGTCCTAAACAGGGTCAGGGTTTCAAAGCCCTAGCGGCACCCCTACACCCAAGCATGGGTCAAGTATGGTAATAGTAGTGGTAACGGATTTATATAGCGCACATATCACATGCTTTCATGGCGGTTTACAATTCTTATGTGGGATGAGATCGGACGTCAGCCTGTAAAGGCGCCTCTGGCAACCGCTATCAGTCCATATTTGATCTCACCCACCCACCCTCCCAACCCACGCACTGATGAATGTGAAAGACAGATGAGAGATAGACCACCACACTGGGTACTTCGTCCCCTACTCTTTTCGAACAGTGTGTGGGCTCTTTAACGTCCCACAGTTAATAGGAACAGGGGAGGGGCCGCGGCTGGAAAGACTTTCGACTGGCAATTGTTCGTTACTGAGTCTGCCTTAACCAAAGTTAAAACTTCTCCTAAAGTTCGCAAAAAGGTTTTAGAATCTATGCTACTGATGAGAAAACAAAGCAAAACAGAAACAAACAAACAAACAAAATCTGGAAAGATGGATTATCTGATTTTTGTGTGGGAGTCCTGTGATATCCCATACTGAGGTAGTCCGTTGATGCTAATGACTGAGTTGCAAAGTTTGCAATGCAATATGGAGAGTGTATCCGACATATGTATCTTTTGGGAACCTACTTTTTTAGGTGTACACTGGGCGTTACCAGAGCCGAGAGCAGAGATTGTCGCGTGTAACTGAGGTAGACAACGACAACGGTGAACCTGAAGGAGTCTCTTCAAAAAGATGTTTTTGTAGCCGTGAACATCGAAAACTACACCAAAGTTCCAGTGATGGGAAAAGTAATCGAAGTCAATGGCGATAAATTCAAAATTCAGTACTGGAAAGGAAGCTGGAGAACAAAATGGCAGCCATGGTTGTTGCATGATGGAAGCACTTGGGAAGACAAGCTGCCAGTAGCTTGCGTGCTTCTAGTAAATTTTAAACTGGACAGCAATGGGAAACTTCAGTTGGGAACGTATAGATATTTAAAGGAAACATATGAACATCTAGCAAATAATGTATAATTCCCGGTGGTTTTTGTTGTATTTTATGGTAACAATATAGAGCTAAAAATAAAGTTAAACGTTACTTTTTGTTTTGGCCCATTTTAAGCACAAGTTTGAATTGGTTTTAAAACTTTACGAAACACTTTTTTAGCCAACTCTAAAATTTCGAAGCAGCTTTCCAGCCATATTTTAACTTTTCTTTAGAAATTTCCCAAGCAACGTTTTAACCATACTCTAAAATGGTTTCAGAAATGTCTGAAGCAATTTTATGGCCACACTTTGAATTGGTTTCAGAATTTCCGAAGCAACTTTCCAGCCATATTTTAAAATTGTTTTAGAAATTTACGAAGCAACGTTTTAGTCATACTTTGAAATGGTTTCAGAAACTTCTGAAACAGTCTCTTAGCCACCCTTCGAAGTAGTTTCAGAAATTTCCGAAGCAACTTTCAGCCATAGTACTCTAAAATGGTTTTAGTCATACTCTAAGCCATATCTTAAAATTGTTTTAGAAATTTCCGAAGCAACGTTTTAGACATACTTTGCAATGGTTTCAGAAATTTCTGAAACATTTTTAGCCATACCTTAAAAGAGGTTTCAGAAATTTCTGAATCAATTTAGTTTAGTTGGTTTTGGATTTTTTCCGTATTTACATTACCATAGTGGATTTTGAGACGAAGAAAAACCCTCCTGTCCAAAAAACGCACTTAAAGTATAATTTCAGCTGCAGTAAGTCAGCTGAACAGTGACTATATGTTTTACTTCTATCCGACACGTCCAAACAGAGCAAAAATAGGCGATTTTTGTACGATTGTAAAATAGCCCGTTTCGTCAGGAAAAAGTCGATTTTCTTAGTTACGAAAATGACTTGATAGGAAGAAAACACGTTTAAAACACAGAAACCAGCTGAATTTTCAGGGAAAAGTCGAATACAAATACCCAAAAGGGGGCTTTTTCGCCGACTTTTCCACTTTGGAATATCACACTTAACTTTGGAACGTGTTGGAATTGCCGTAGAGGAAACAACAACCGCAAAAAAAATTAAAAATCAAAGGAAAGACAATAAGCAAACAGGACAAAACATCAACGTTTGAATGCAGCAATCGCAAAAAACACGAAGGTATGAACCACGCATATGCCGGCAAATATCCAGAAACAAGCAAAAACTAATTGAATAAAACAGAGCAAACAACTTGACAAGCTAACAAAACAAATGGTGAGGCGGTAAATAAGCGGACGAAAAACTCTGAATTTTATCTGCAAATCTAAAAAAATAACTTATGGAAAAATAAAGGGCTAGCGCTTATGCAAAATATCAAGCATAAAAGGATTGAAAAAAGAAAATAAGAAAAGCCTAACCAAACACAGAAAAAAAGCCAAATATATCAAATTATAAATAAGCAAAACAGAAAATAGCCCACCAGCTCAAATAGAATGATGGGAATAGTTAAAAGCAAGGCAAGAAAAATACCCAAATTTTAATATCTCGCAAAGGAGGGCAAACGTTAAAAACAGGGCCAACAAAAATCAAATTAGAAACAGCGCGCAAAGCCCATGTAAAACGCGGCTAAACGTTAAAAGTAAGGAGAATAACAAATCAAGTTAGAAACAGCGCGCAAAGCCCATGTAAAACGCGCCCAAACGTTAAAAGTAAGGAGAATAACAAATCAATTAGAAACAGCGCGCAAAGCCCATGTAAAACGCGGGCAAACGTTAAAAGCAAGGAGAAAAACAAATCAAATTAGAAACAGCGCGCAAAGCCCATGTAAAACGGGCAAACGTTAAAAGCAAGAAGAACAACAAATCAAATTCAAAAAAGCGCGCAAAGCCCATGTACAACGCGGGCAAACGTTTAAATCAAGGAGAACAACAATCAAATTAGAAACAGCGCGCAAAGCCCATGTAAAACGCGGGCAAACGTTAAAACAAGGAGAACAACCAATCAAATTAGAAACAGCGCGCAAAGCCCATGTAAAACGCGGGCAAAAGTTAAAAACAAGGAGAACAACCAATCAATTCAGAAACAGCGCGCAAGCCCATGTAAAACGCGGGCAAACGTTAAAAACAAGGAGAAAAAATCAAATTAGAAACAGCGCGCGAAGCCCATGTAAAACGCGGGCAAACGTTAAAAGCAAGGAGAACAACAAATCAAATTAAAAACAGCGCGCAAAGCCCATGTACAAAGCGGGCAAACGTTAAAAACAAGGAGAACAACAAATCAAATTAGAAAGAGCGCGCAAAGCCATGTAAAACGCGGGAAAACGTTAAAAGCAAGGAGAACAACAAATCAAATTAGGAACAGCGCGCAAAGCCCATGTAAAACGCGGGCAAACGTTAAAAGCAAGGAGAACAACAAATCAAATTAGAAACAGCGCGAAAGCCCATGTAAAACGCGGCAAACGTTAAAAGCAAGGAAAACAACAAATCAAATTAGAAAAAGCGCGCGAAGCCCATGTAAAACGCGGCAAACGTTAAAAGCAAGGAGAACAATAAATCAAATTAGAAACAGCGCGCAAAGCCCATGTAAAACGCGGGCAAACGTTAAAAGCAAGGAGAACAACAAATAAAATTAGAAACAGCGCGGAAAGCCCATGTAAAACGCGGCCAAACGTTAAAAGCAAGGAAAAAAACAAATCAAATTAGAAAAAGCGCGCGAAGCCCATGTAAAACGCGGCCAAACGTTAAAAGCAAGGAGAACAACAAATCAAATTAGAAACAGCGCGCAAAGCCCATGTACAACGCGGGCAAACGTTAAAAGCAAGGAGAACAACAAATCAAATTAGAAACAGCGCGCAAAGCCCATGTACAACGCGGGCAAACGTTAAAACAAGGAGAACAACAAATCAAATTAGAAACAGCGCGCAAAGCCCATGTAAAACGCAGCAAACGTTAAAAGCAAGGAAAACAACAAATCAAATTAGAAAAAGCGCGCGAAACCCATGTAAAACGCGGGCAAACGTTAAAAACAAGGAGAACAACAAATCAAATTAGAAACAGCGCGCAAACCCATGTAAAACGCGGGCAAACGTTAAAAACAAGGAGAACAACAAATCAAATTAGAAACAGCGCGCAAAGCCCATGTAAAACGCGGCCAAACGTTAAAAGCAAGGAAAACAACAAATCAAATTAGAAACAGCGCGCGAAGCCCATGTAAAACGCGGGCAAACGTTAAAAGCAAGGAGAACAACAAATCAAATTAGAAACAGCGCGCGAAGCCCATGTAAAACGCGGGCAAACGTTAAAAGCAAGAAGAACAACAAATTAAATTAAAAAAAGCGCGCGAAGCCCATGTAAAACGCGGGCAAACGTTAAAAGTAAGGAGAACAAGAAATCAAATTAGAAAAAGCGCGCGAAGCCCATGTAAAACGCGGGCCAACGTTAAAAGCAAGGAGAACAACAAATCAACTTAGAAACAGCGCGATAAGCCCATGTAAAACGCGGGCAAACGTTAAAGGCAAGGAGAAGAACAAATCAAATTAGAAACAGCGCGCAAAGCCCATGTAAAACGCGGGCAAACGTTAAAAGCAAGGAGAACAACAAATCAAATTAGAAAAAGCGCGATAAGCCCATGTACAACGCGGGCAAACGTTAAAAGCAAGGAGAACAACAAATCAAATTAGAAACAGCGCGCAAAGCCCATGTAAAACGCGGGCAAACGTTAAAAGCAAGGAGAACAAACAATCAAATTAGAAAAAGCGCGCAAACCCATGTAAAACGCGGGCAAACGTTAAAAGCAAGGAGAACAACAAATCAAATTAGAAACAGCGCGATAAGCCCATGTACAACGCGGGCAAACGTTAAAGGCAAGGAGAACAACAAATCAAATTAGAAAAAGCGCGCAAAGCCCATGTAAAACGCGGGCAAACGTTAAAAGCAAGGAGAACAACAAATCAAATTAGAAAAAGCGCGCAAAGCCCATGTAAAACGCAGGAAAAGGTTAAAAGCAAGGAGAAGAACAAATCAAATTAGAAACAGCGCGTGAAGCCTCATGTAAAACGCGGGCAAACGTTAAAAGCAATGAGAAAAACAAATCAAATTAGAAAAGCGCGCAAATCCCATGTAAAACGCGGGCAAACGTTAAAAGTAACGAGAAGAAAAAATCAAATTAGAAACAGCGCGCAAAGCCCATGTAAAACGCGGGCAAACCGTTAAAAACAAGGAGAACAAGAAATCAAATTAGAAACAGCGCGCAAAGCCCATGTAAAACGCGGGCAAACGTTAAAAGCAAGGAGAACAACAGATCAAATTGGGAAAAGCGCGCAAAGCCCATGTAAAACGCGCGCAACAGTTAAAAACAAGAAGAAAGACAAATCAAATTAGAAACAGCGCACGAAGCCCATGTAAAACGCGGGCAAATGTTAAAAGCAAGGAGAACAACAAATCAAATTAGAAACAGCGCGCAAAGCCCATGTACAACGCGGGCAAACGTTAAAAACAAGGAGAACAACAAATCAAATTAGAAACAGCGCGCAAAGCCATGTAAAACGCGGGCAACGTTAAAAACAAGGAGAACAACAAATCAAATTAGAAACAGCGCACGAAGGCCATGTAAAACGCGGGCAAATGTTAAAAGCAAGGAGAATAAAAAATCAAATTAGAAACAGCGCGCAAAGCCCATGTAAAACGCGGCCAAACGTTAAAAGCAAGGAAAACAACACATCAAATTAGAAACAGCGCGCGAATCCCATGTAAAACGCGGGCAAACGTTAAAAGCAAGGAGAACAACAAATCAACTTAGAAACAGCGCGATAAGCCCATGTACAACGCGCGCAAACGTTAAAAGCAAGGAGAACAACAAATCAAATAAGAAAAAGCGCGCAAAGCCCATGTAAAACGCGGGCAAACGTTAAAAGCAATGAGAACAACAAATCAAATTAGAAAAAGCGAGCAAAGCCCATGTAAAACGCGGGCAAACGTTAAAAGCAAGGAGAAGAACAAATCAAATTAGAAACAGCGCGCAAAGCCCATGTAAAACGTGGGCAAACGTTAAAGGCAAGGAGAACAACAAATCAACTTAGAAACAGCGCGATAAGCCCTTGTACAACGCGGGCAAACGTTAAAAGCAAGGAGAACAACAAATCAAATTAGAAAAAGCGCGCAAAGCCCATGTAAAACGCGGGCAAACGTTAAAAGCAATGAGAACAACAAATCAAATTAGAAAAAGCGAGCAAAGCCCATGTAAAACGCGGGCAAACGTTAAAAGCAAGGAGAAGAACAAATCAAATTAGAAACAGCGCGCAAAGCCCATGTAAAACGTGGGCAAACGTTAAACGCAAGGAGAACAACAAATCAACTTAGAAACAGCGCGATAAGCCCTTGTACAACGCGGGCAAACGTTAAAAGCAAGGAGAACAACAAATCAAATTAGAAAAAGCGCGCAAAGCCCATGTAAAACGCGGGCAAACGTTAAGAGTAAGGAGAACAACCAATCAAATTAGAAACAGCGTGCAAAGCCCATGTAAAAGGCGGGCAAACGTAAAAAGCAAGAAGAACAACGAATCAAATTAGAAACAGCGCGCAAAGCCCATGTAAAACGCGGGCAAACGTTAAAGGCAACGAGAACAACAAATCAAATTAGAAACAGCGCAGAAACAGCGCGCAAAGCCCATGTACAACGCGGGCAAACGTTAAGAGTAAGGAGAACAACCAATCAAATTAGAAACAGCGTGCAAAGCCCATGTAAAAGGCGGGCAAACGTTAAAAGCAAGAAGAACAACAAATCAAATTAGAAACAGCGCGCAAAGCCCATGTAAAACGCGGGCAAACGTTAAAAGCAAGGAGAACAACAAATCAAATTAGAAACAGCGCGCAAAGCCCATGTACAACGCGCGGAAACGTTAAAAGTAAGGAGAACAACAAATCAAATTAGAAACAGCGTGCAAAGCCCATGTAAAACGCGGGCAAACGTTAAAAGTAAGGAGAACAACAAATCAAATTAGAAACAGCGTGCAAAGCCCATGTACAACGCGGGCAAACGTTAAAAGCAAGGGGAACAACAAATCAAATTAGAAACAGCGCGCAAAGCCCATGTAAAACGCGGGCAAACGTTAAAAGTAAGGAGAACAACCAATCAAATTAGAAACAGCGTGGGTAGCCCATGTAAATCGCGGGAAACGTTAAAAGCAAGGAGAACAACAAATCAAATTAGAAACAGCGCGCAAAGCCCATGTAAAACGCGGGCAAACGTGAAAAGTAAGGAGAACAACAAATCAAATTAGAAACAGCGCGCAAAGCCCATGTACAACGCGGGCAAACGTTAAAAGCAAGGAGAACAACAAATCAAATTAGAAACAGCGCGCAAAGCCCATGTAAAACGCGGGCAAACGTTAAAAGAAAGGAGAACAACAAATCAAGTTAGAAACAGCGCGCAAAGCCCATGTACAACGCGGGCAAACGTTAAAAGCAAGGAGAACAACAAATCAAATTAGCAACAGCGCGCAAAGCCGATGTAAAACGCGGGCAAACGTTAAAAGTAAGGAGAACAACAAATCAAATTGGAAACAGCGCGCAAAGTCCATGTACAACGCGGGCAAACGTTTAAAGTAAGGAGAACAACAAATCAAATTAGAAACAGCGCGCAAAGCCCATGTAAAACGCGGGCAAACGTTAAAAGTAAGGAGAACAACAAATCAAATTAGAGACAGCGCGCAAAGCCGATGTAAAACGCGGGCAAACGTTAAAAGTAAGGAGAACAACAAATCAAATTAGAAACAGCGCGCAAAGCCCATGTAAAACGCGGGCAAACGTTAAGAGTAAGGAGAACAACCAATGAAATTAGAAACAGCGTGCAAAGCCCATGTACAACGCGGGCAAACGTTAAAAGCAAGGAGAACAACCAATCAAATTAGAAACAGCGCGCAAAGCCCATGTAAAACGCGGGCAAACGTTAAAAGTAAGGAGAACAACAAATCAAATTAGAAACAGCGCGCAAAGCCCATGTACAACGCGGGGAAACGTTAAAAGTAAGGAGAACAACAAATCAAATTAGAAACAGCGTGCAAAGCCCATGTAAAACGCGGGCAAACGTTAAAAGTAAGGAGAACAACAAATCAAATTAGAAACAGCGTGCAAAGCCCATGTAAACGCGGGCAAACGTTAAAAGCAAGGGGAACAACAAATTAAATTAGAAACAGCGCGCAAAGCCCATGTAAAACGCGGGCAAACGTTAAAAGCAAGGGGAATAACAAATCAAATTAGAAACAGCGCGCAAAGCCCGTGTACAACGCGGGCAAACGTTAAAAGCAAGGGGAATAAAAAATCAAATTAGAAACAGCGCGAAAAGCCCATGTAAAACGCGCGCAAACGTTAAAAGCGAGGAGAATAACATATGAAATGAGAAACAGCCCGCGAAGCCCATATAAAAACGAAATAAGAAATAACCCGCAAAGCCCATTTAATAGGCGTGCAAACGTTAATAGCATGGCGAAACTAAAACATATCAATTAGAAATAGCCCTCAAAGCCCAATAAAACAAGGACAAACGTTGAAAACAGGGCGAAAAACATTTCAAATTAGAAATAACCAGCAAAGCCCAATGAAACAAGGACAAACGTTGAAAAAAAGGGCGAATGAGAAATCAAATTAGCAAAAGCCCGACAAAACAATGGCAAACATTAAGAACAGGACAAACAACATAACAAACTTGAAATAGCCTGCAAAGCCCTTGTAAAAACGAGGGCAAACGTTAAAGGCAAAGCGAATAACATGGAATTAGAAATAGCCAGCCAAGGTCAAGTAAAAACGAGGGCAAAGGCTAAACCGAAGCAGTTCGAACAAGATGTTAAATTACTCAAAGCCAAAAAATAAAAGGGCAAACCTAACAGCATGGCAAACAAAATATAAAATTCGAAATTACCGATAAAACAAGAATAGAAAACTTGAAAAACGCCAGCAAAACTAAAGCGAACCAAAAACATGAAAAACATCATAGCTGGTATTATTACAGTATCACAATTTGCCCATTATAGGTGAAGACAATGAAGCGTGGGTTTCGATTCTAATGTGGTGGCGATGGTGATGGAGGTGGTGATGGTAATCGTGAGGTAGATGATGACTTTAAATAGTGCTTGTTGTGTTTCTATAGGACCCAGGCCCAATCCTTGGTCCCGCGTGGAACTGATTATTGTTTTTCTTGTTTCATCAGTTTATAACAGAAACTTTCTTATTAGTAGGGCGGTAAGTTTTTGTAGCTCGTTGAACTTCATGTTGAAGATCTGCCCCATTCACTTTATAGTTAGTCTTAGTGCACTTATCACGAATGTAAGCGTATCTCCTCTCGGCGCTCTCGACTTTTGCTTGATTTTGTTTAGGTCTTTGGGGAGTTTGATCTTGCGCTTTGTATTTACCTTTGCGGAAGTGTTTCGGTCTGATGGTACTATTACTATTATTGGCTTACAAGCTCGGTTGGGGTAGTCTTTGATAACTGTATAAGGGTTGGTCCCTTAGAAATCGCCTATCTGTGTGTATCTGCCTGTCAAACGTTTCTTCTGGGACTTTGATTCTTAAGCCTTGTTTTCACTAGCGATGCAAGCACAAGAGCACGTATTTCATTGTGAAAACGGGTTTAACGCAAGCATAAACATAAGCACAAGCACAAGCGCAAGGATCAAAATTTGTCCTTTTCCTTGTGCTTGCGCTTATGGTTGCGTTCGCTTGCTTAGTGTTCGTTTTCAGTTGGCATAAGTTACTTATGCTTGCGCTTGTGCTTGCGTCGCTAATCAAAACAAGGCCTTAGCGTTGAAAAGTTTGGATGTTTGTTATTGCTATATTTTGCAATGCGCGATTTGATGCAGACATTTGCTCTTGAGGTGTTGCACTTACTGATAGTGTTGTCTGCTTCTGTTCTATTCAGAGTCTATACAGCTTCTGATGCTTGTTTTCAGGTGAATGACATGCAGATTGGCTTCACGTTTAAAAATTTTGCATCACTTGAGATTTCAATTTAAATCTTAAATGTATATAACAAATAACTGTGAAAAACGAAAATAAAAAAATACCCAAAAAAAATTGCTGGCCACGACTCTGCAACTACCCCCTCCCTCCCACACACACTTCCCCCTCTGCATTAACCACAGCACCTCCCCTGTGTTCAGTGTAAGTAACTAAGCAATTTGTTAGAACGTTTCTAAATCACGGTGAATGCAAAACCACATAACCGTTAACAAACTTTATGAACACTGTATCATTGTAATTAAATACTGATTAATATCAAATCTTTTTGATAGGGTGTTCTTCAAAACCAGGTACTACTTTTATAACGAGGGTTGACGGAATTTTGAATAAGTCTCACTTCTTTCTATCGATACTGCAATGTTTTCATTATCGTCCAATAGATACAAACATAACCCTTAACCGCTTTCCAAAATATTTTGGGTTTTTCCAAAATGACATTTTCCGCAAGAAATGGGCTCATTATCGGTAAATTCGAACGGGAGTCCGCTAAAAACGCCTTTAATCTTTAATCCTCTTACAATCGAGACATCAGAGTCGTAATATTTAGCGAAATAACACGAAAGCAATGAGTTTTTGAGATCACAAGTTTATTGCAAAACTTACGGATACAGAAATTGCTGGTAGATTAAAACGCACTGAAAAATATGAAGTACTTTGCGGACTGTTAAGTTTTCTGGAATTTTATAAAAAAGGATGCCATTTTCACAGCCCTTAGAAAAAAGTTCAGTAGATGTATACACATTTGTCGGATGGCAGACATATTAACTCCTAAATCTTCAATTCAATTCGAAATATTCATCAATGCACAGAAAAACCAATGATTCAGAGGCATGTGTGCCACTGTTACAACAAAAACAGATCAAAAGGAGATTACACCACTGAAATCAGACACAATATGGGCATTGCATTTAAAAATTGCAAAGATTGACCCATGCTGCAGAAATTCTGCGGCCTCTAATGACCCATGCTGCAGAAATTCTGCGGCCTCTAATGACCCATGCTGCGGAAATTCTGCGGCCTCAAATGCCCCATGCTGCAGAAATTCTGCGGTCTCTAATGACCCATGCTGCACAAAGTCTGCGGCCTCAAATGAGTAATGCAATCGCTTAACAATGCAGATTGTTTACGAATATAAGCTTAGAGTTTTCTTAAAATAACGTTGCTGCCAGAGTTTTGTCGATTCATTTTAGTTTATAGTAGTTGGAAATTTTGTAATTTCTTAAGAGTATGAAAGAGGTTTGTTCATTTTAATGAATTCTTCGTCTCTTTTTGTCTCTTTCTGCTTTGCTTGCATTTGCACACGCCATTTATTTCCCCGCGCAAACTGCGGCTTCAAGGGGGAATTGCTGACAGCCTTCGTTTCTGGTATGTAAGAGTTAAGATTTTTTTCTTCTCGTAAAAATGAATTGTTTAAGAGCCCCACGAGCGTTGCGACAGACGTCTGTTGTCGATGACTGTTGGGTTAGTTAATATATCTTTGTTGGCAGAATCACAAGCACGGGCCTGTGGGTATTTGACTGAAGCGACGCTCTGCAAACAAGCACTACGACGAAAAAATTAGCCAAAGCAAATTAAATTGCTGCTTCCCATTACGTGAACAGGATGATTGCCATGGCAATTGTTTTATGTCCACGGCGATTATTTCCGGTGTTCCACTGTTTTCAAAACCTTTCCCATACCGGAACATTTCTTTGTGAAAAACATTTATTGCTGGCCGATCATGATAAGAGGATCTGCAACAACGAAGGATACATTCCGCCTAAAAAGGTAAGACATTTGCGTTGTTAAATTCCACCCACTCCCGAAACGTTACTTTGCAGAACAAAACGATTTGAAGACGTTTTGGACAACCTTCCCCTCCCACAGACACACCCCAATCATACACTGTTTGGTTTGGTTTGGTTTGTTTCTTAATCGACTAGCGTTCAGTCTCAAAAACCCGGGCCCACAAAACCCTGACAGGGGAGAAGTCCTAAGAAAAATTGAAAAACTTGAAATGGGTAAAAAAAAATGAAGAGAATAGAGGAAAGCAGAAGAAAAAAAAAAACTTCTGTTGAACACAATTGACTATTGTGAGAATATGTGAAATATGTGAGACTGTAACCATGAAACAAAACTTTCTCTGGCTTCTACCGGACTTGACATAGTCAGTTGTGTTGAGATAGCGTGCAAGATAAAAAGTGTACCGGTTAAAATGAAAATGTTGATGATCACAAATTAACGTCTCTGCCAAACTGCCAAGAAAAGAAGCCATCTTAAAGACCTCAGTGTTTTAGTAACCCCTTTAAAAGACGCTGAACTGAATTTAGACTGGATTTTTACTTGCAGTAAAAAAAATATTTCCCCGATTGAAACACCTCAAATAACACCACAAATCAACAGTAAATATAAGAAAACAAGATTTGTTTTAATATCCACACCAACATTATTTTAATAGAATAGAATAAAAGGTGTGGTCATCTACAGTTGCCGCAAACGTTGCAAACACTTGATGGATAGATATTTTGCCAACAGAAATAACTCGGCAAAACATACACTTGATGGAAAAACAACAATAAAAAGATGAACTGAACAGTTAATTAAAAGAAAACATCATGCTTCAAAGGAAACTTAGAGGTACACTTTTTAAGAGGAGATTAGATATAATGACAATCGTCCATGTGTAAGGCAACAGAATTTAGCCTTAATTTGTCCCTTCCAAAAATAACAGTAACAATTCCTATTTCATATCACATAGTTTGAGCCACTCTAAGGGGGTGATTACATGGCGAATGTCAGCCTGGGCTGAAAGCCGGGCTGAGATTTCAGCCCGGGTTCTGGAAGAAACCCTCTTAAAATGAAAGTGGCGATTACATGGAGAAGGTTTCAGCCCGGGCAACGGGCTGAAAAATCCACAAAATGTCCATGTAATCAAAATGGTATTTCAGCTCGGGCTGAAAAGGCAACATGAGCATGCGCAGTGAGGTTGTTTTCTATGAAATATAAAATCGCTTATATATTTCAGCACGGGCTGAAATTTGTCTAGCCTCCTTCGCAGACGTCTTTGGTTTCGTCACGCGTTCCTTGCCCATGGACGTTTGCTGAATTGAACTGCCACTTCCGTTCGCGGCGGTTAGCCAATTATAGTTTGTTTTCCAATTTATGCAAAGTAGGACTTCGACCCGGAATTATTTTCACAGACGATGCACGTGAATCAGTGGTCGATTTCCATTCTTACGCAGCTCGTTATTGGTTTGTTCAAAACAAAGGCTAACCGCCGACGAACGGAAGTGGCAGTTCAGTTCAGCAAATGTTCGTGGGCAAGGAACGCGTGACGAGCCCAAAGACGTCTGCGAAGGAGGCTAAAATTTGTCATGTAATCGCAACAGTATTTCAGTCCGCCCCACTGGGCTGAAATTCGCCATGTAATCAAGCCCTAAAACTCCCTTAGACTAGACTTGAAATGTCCAGTGACAGACATTCAGTCAAAATTTGTGCAAAAATGGCAAAAAAACATTATTTCTTGTTGCTGACCCTCAGAAAAAGAGAAAGAATTTTTAGCAATCTTGTGAAGCAATTCCATATGGCATTCACTACACATCACAAGAATGGAGGAAATAACTTGTATCTACCACTGACAATGAAGTGGTTCTGAATGGAAAGTATGAAGTTCTCAAGTTTCAGTAACTTACAGCAATAAGAGTGCATCTTACTGTAGCAAAGGGATGAAATAAATGCTTTATTTTAATTTGTACATGTAATGCTCAAATACTACCTATAATGATACACCTGTATCACCCCTACCCTCAGTCCCAATCCCAGTGTAGTATAGAAATACCTGACAAATCAATAAATGTATGTTCTCATGAGGTCAACACATTGATGATACTCTTGCTACAAAATCAACTTACTGGTGGTGAAAATTGAAAAGAAAGAATGTATGTTTACCTATAATACAAAGTAATACTACTTTTCATTACTGTTACAAAGGAGACAACATTTAGCAATCTTGTGCGCCAGTTTCATAAATTATTGGTGAAACGCTATTCCACTGGAGGGAAGCACCTATACAATCCAGATGAAATGGAAAAGTTTTGTGAGTCCACTGCGCCTGGCATTTTGATGATAACTTCACTGCCATCTACAATGATAATGAGTGGGCACCCTCAGACAAGAGGACAAAGTTACAAAGAACTGAGTACATGTAGTTGCTCTTCTTCACAATCCAAATTTCTTTACAAATAAGGAATGACAGTTTAAAATTCCTATTAAAAAGAGATACAAAAAAATAAAACCATTATCAGAGTTGAAATTATATGTTGTAAAACAGTGTAATACATGTGGTACTTTGACTTTGTGTACAGTGTGGTACTTTCACTGCAGGCATGATGCAGAAACCCTTACACACACAACCCTGGTGTGACTCAAACTGAAAACCAACATGCAAAGTCCAAAAATACCACTGGGTTTACATCAAAAACATGAAAACAAAACAAATGTCTCAGGGATGGTGCTTGGCTACAGCTACCACCCACTCTCCATTGTACATAATTATTCTCCTCCTGGGCCCGCAGTAATTGGCGTAAACTGTTGCGGTGTCCCTGCCTGTTTTGTACAATCTATATCTTTGTTTGTTTGTGTATATTTAATATTAAGTTGGCGAAGCTGATAAAATAAAATAAAAATAAAGTACTTAAAAGAAGGAAGGCAACTCATCCTGTTAATAAGAGAATAAAAATAACACTAATCTTCAATTTTATTGCATCACATAAAAAAGCAACAGAAATAGAGTGATAAACAATCATCCACATGCTCATACTGGTGTAAAAAGTTTCTAGCATTCTGTTAATGGTAGGCTCATATGCATAAATATCCCTAATTACATTTGATTGTCGGAAAAATTGTCCCATGCAAAAGGCAAATGGCCTTTAACTTAAACTAAGTGGGGCTAGCCACTCCTTGCTGATGCCTGGAATTGTCCTTGGATACAGTTGTCATCCCTATTCTATAACTAACCATGAGAAGGCTTTGGCAAAAAATATCCAAGAAGTGAGAAAAAATGTGAAATGGGAAGAGGGTCTGGACTAATAAGAAAGTGGTATGAACCCATGATGCTATTAAAAAAAATAGGTGCTTAAAAACCTTGTGTGTCTACTGCCATAATCTAACCTTTTATTTGCTAGGTGAAAAGAAATATTATATGGTTGGATATTGGAATAATAATGGAATATCACTTTGAACCAAGTGCGAGCACAGGTAACTATGTATGAAATTGAGGATTGTCAAAAAATGCCAGTGATACTTTGACAGTTGCCCTCTACAATTCTTTGGTAGAAACAAAAGTGAAGGGAAAAAACAATGTGTGTTTATAACTTTCAAAACCAGATGGGGGTCCAGAAGGGGGTCCAGAAGGGGTCCAGGTGGGAGTCCAGAAGAGGGGTCCACGTTTTGTACCGACCCCTTTTCGAACATTTCGCAGTAGCAGATGTACGCCTAAAATTGGTCTTTCGGTTAAAAAGATTGTATTTCTTTGCTAGTTCTTTTTTACTGCTGATATTTTGTGGGTAATGGGTACAACTGTTTTGATAAAGTAACCTTCTCACCACCGCCGCCTGTTGGCAGGGAAATAACTTTCAAAACAATTCCACGGAGGCGAGTTGGAGTGGTTTTCTTCGCTTCAGTTCGGGACGATTAAAAATGCATTTGCACTGAAAGGCATTGAAGTTTTATGGCGCTTAATACATCAAGTCAACGTTTAGATCGACTCATAAGTCATGTATTCTTTATTCGGTAAAGCAAATGAAAATATGAAATTGATGAAACAAACCAAACTCGCCATCAGATTAGAAAAGATTCGACGAATAGCCTGACCTGATCCTCTTCATTGTCGACTATTTACCTTTCTTCTGAGTAGGGAGGTTCGATGGATAGGTCGACTTCATAATCGGAAAGGAAATTTGTAGCGGATTATCTGCCATGCTTGAAACTGCTTTGGGCTACTTATTCAATCGTCGCCTCGTGGAAGCCGCCGGAAATTCGATTGACGGAAGCAAAAAATGCAGTTCTTGGTTGAGGTTTGAGCTTCAAAGTTCACGTGTTATTGAAAAGTGCAGTCAACTTAGACGAATCTAAACAAATCATATCAATTTTTGTTGCTCGATTTTTTCTTTTAAATCCAAGAGGGGAAATGGAACTGTGGGTTCAGCACGCATTAGTCAAGCTCGGTCAAGTGTTGTTTCTTCCGGCTGACATACTAGTAAAAAGTTGAATTCGAGAATTGAGCGACAGCGAACAAAAGTTTTGATACGTTGTCGATCTACAATCAAATCCGAGAAACTTTAAACATGTGGCCATTTCATGGACAGTGAGTTTCACAGAACAGTAAGTAATTGTTTGCATCGCTAATCTCTGTTTTTTTTTTTCGGAAACTCTTTCAGCACGCTAGTTAAATTTTTTAAAGTTACACCTCGCACGCTAAGCGTGTTGTGTGATTTCGCACACTAACTGTGTTCTCGCACGCTAGCTTTTGTTTTCAAACCTTTACACGCTTCTTTGTTTGGCTTCATTGTTCGTGTGCACACGCTTTATTGTTTTAAGAAACAAAGAAGTTTGCTAATGTAGTGTGCTCCTGAACACACTTTAAGCGTACTAAAGCCAATTTCTTTTGTTTTAAAGTGGAAGCGTGCTGTGAGCGTGCTATCACCTTTATCCCTGTTTTCCTGTGGAGGGTCACATTTTAGAACACTTCTCATTGATTTGCATTGCGTGTAACCTGATACACATTGCCACCGCAAGCCGCAAAATGATTGCGTGTTGTTTATTTTAGTTCCCTGTGCACTTGCTTGAGATTGATGTAGATAAAAATGTTATTGCTGATCAGGAAGTTAGTAAAGAAACATTATTATTGCTTGATGTCAAAAGAATGATTTTTACCAAGCACTTTATAACTTGGTTATGCGGCTTCTATTTTTAGTCTCAGAGCCGGCCTGCACCATATGCTTATTTGGATTATTTGTTTTCGCTGATACTATGATTTAGGAGCAAACTGAATATTTCATATAAACTAGATTGGAAAAGAACCTTGAACTGGATCTTTGAGTCATTTGCCCTTACAATCCACCGTTATTCATTTCAGAGTGACAGAGTCCTGAGTAATTTAATACAACTGGCAAACTTTCAATACAATCCAGCCATACGAGGTAGCAATGTATTTATAAAACCCTCTTGAAATTGGTTCTTTTGTGATATATTGGCATGATGTGCACGTGGCTGAAATTTGATTTATTGTCCTGCGACAGCTATTGTTACGGAAGGACTTACAACCCAATGACTAAGTGGCTTCGCCTCTTCAATAGACTGCAAGCAGTCTCTAACTTTTAGCGTGCCTTGCGTGTCTCTGAGGAACAAAGGACGACCGCTCGCGGTCTACCTCTTCGAGGCAGTAGCCACAGAAATGAAATAAGGGCCTACAAAAAGATTGTAATGGGTCACATTAAACATTGCTAGTTTCATGCTCCTAGACAGGAGGTCAAAGTTTGTCATACAATGAAGAGTAGAGAAGAAAGACAGCACTTTTTCAATTCTTTCATGTTACTGAATGCTAGATGGTTTATTTAGTCATCTTCACTGAATTTTAATTCAATCCATTTTATTTTATATATTTTAAACTAACGCCTGCCATGAATACATGTAAATCAATGCAAGCTTATGACATCATTTTTTTAATTATTCTAATTTATTGCACGTAACTGTGTGCAGTGAGTCTAAATCTTTGCACATGCCCTTGATTGTGTAATGTTTGACTGTGAATATATGAATATCATATATTTGAACTGCGGATTAAGGAATTAAGACGTGAGTGATCATCACAGTTACTACTCAGGCAACAGTGAAAATAAAGCCTGACAAAAATTCAGGCTTGTACGCGAGTTGAACCATGACCTCTGCAATACCAGTGCAGTGCTCTACCAACTGAGCTAACAAGCTAACTGGGAGCCAGGTTGTTAGCTCAGTTGGTAGAGCACTACACAAGTATCGCAGAGGTCATGGGTTCAACTACCCTGGGTGCCAGAGGTTATTTTCTTTTTTGTTTCCGTATAAGCCTGAATTTCTTTCAGGCTATATTTTCACTACTGCCTAAGTAGCGTTTTTATTGCAATGATCACTCACATCTTCAGTGTAATGTTAATTACAAGAAGGTCAATCAGTGGAATGCCCATCAAACCTTTTGTCAACATAGAACTGATTTGAAACATACTACTAAAAGATTGCCGTCCTCAATCAATGACTGATAAAGAAAATCCTGACAAAATATATGTACTTGTCTACTATAAGATGAATGTCCACTTGCATCATACAGATAAAACTCCATTCTTTTGCCTGCTTATATGTAAAATTAATGTTAGCCGCCTTTTTTTAGTCTCGACTCGTGTATTTACAGAAACAGAATTTTAAATGTTTCGCCAATGTGATTGTAAAAACAAAGCTCTTATGGGACGTTAAAAAAGCTTCGTAAGGATGCGGCCTTTAACCATGCTGTCAAGTCACAAATGGGGCGCTCCTTTCAAGTGCAAGTCATTACATGTGTTTGGAGTACAGCGTTTGAAACGAACAAAGTCACACACCTCAAAACGAAACTATGCCTATTAGAAACCTTACAAGTACTCACCAATGCAAATACTCCCAATACTACAATGTACATGTACATTTGTTTGTACTCCTTTGAACTTGACCGGTCCGCTAATGGTCACTGGATCAGTTTCCTAAAGGCAGCACGCATCTCCCTCTTTGACATCAAGATAATCTTTTACCCTGTTTACCACGATCGGAGTAACTGCAGAATATCCGGTAACTGGACCTAACTGGACTGGTAACTTGATAACTGGACCTTGAACGAAAATTGCATCACGTGTAAGCAGCCTGTACGGCAAAGACAGCAGGGAATTCAATGCGATGGTTGTTTCCACTGGAATCACAGAACCTGCAACACAGGTATGTTATTACCTATTTACTATTTAAACTTCATTGTCAGGGGCGTAGTGGTTTTTGAATAGTTGTAGGCCTTCCCAGGAGCTTCGCTGTCTTGCCATATGTAACTGTCGGTAGCACTTTAACTTAAACTTTGATGTGTAGGCGAGTTAAATAGAAACCTGTATGCGAGTTAACTTCAGTGTTGGCGAGTTAACCTGTAGGCGAGTTAACTTGTGGGCGAGGCGACCAGCATTCCATCTGACAACAACAACGTATTCGTATTCGTAGTTCAAATTATAAGACTTACTCTACAGTCGACGACATGTCCACGCCGAAAGATGAAATGAAATGTCTCACCAAGAGCGCGTCGGTATCTGGCGTAACTTCTGATGACAGTTGACACTTCAATAAAGGCTGTTAGCTACAAAGACAAAAAGGTGCCAACTGCACTTCCGAACCAACGCGGCCTCTGTGAGATTGGCTGCCATTTCAAAGTGTGAAATGTTCTGTTCTTTACGCAGTTTCAAAAGCATGAAGCTTATGAAAGAGCCACAGTCAACTCAACAGGGCTTTGTTGTGGCCTCCGACATATGTGGGAAAGACATCACGTTGTTTTCTCCAACGAAGGGATACATTTTCCACAGGAGAAGGTTTCTATCCGTAAACTGCTTTGTGGCAGGCGTCATGTTTGTTTCCACAGAAAGCAGAAAACCTGGGAACGAGTACAAGTTTAACCACGTGACCACGCTTTTGAAAACATGGCGGCTCTGAGCAATTATCGGACAGTCCTCTGATTCTACTGGAAATCTACATGCGGTTTGTTCGCCTAGGGTTGTTGGGAGCTTCAGTATTTGCGGTTTTGCTGGATCGCTACCTACATCGTGGTATCGATGGAGGAAACGTCGAGAAAACGACGATTTAAGGATAATGGCTGTCCTAGTATTTGAATCATTGGAACTCTACACAACATCAAAAAGGTGAACGTGAATAAAATCGATGCAGTTCGACATTTGTTGACGTTTAGGTCAGCATTATTAATCAACGTCATTGTGCTTTCGTGACAGCAGTTGAATCAGTGGAAAAGAGCTTCAGCCCTTTTTCTTCCCAACTCAAGCGACCTCTTGGAGCTAATTAATGGAGGGAGAAATCCTACCCAAAAGTGAGTGTGATGACTAATGCTATAATAAGAAAAAATTAAGAGAACCTCACAAATTTATGTTCTAAGTTCTAAGCTAAGGCCTTGTAGTAGCAGGCATTTATCACTCCCAAGTTTTGAGCCTTTTTAGAGTATTAGCAGCCATTTGTGACTGAGATATCCTTGTCACTCCATTAGCCACATCCCACAAGCTTCACAGTTTTAGTGGTTCCAATAGGAAGTGAAGTGCTGCCCCGTACAGTCACCTTTGCCTATATCCAGTCAAGGCTGTGCTCTGGCAGCACCCTAAGGCAACTAGCTAATGTTTGGGTGAACTCTGGTGAATGCTAGAAATTATTTTGTTGCCCAGCCGGGCACTCCTTTAAGTCCAGTGTGCAACAAAACAAAGTTCTTCTAACACACTGGCGTTGTTTTATTGTGTTAGTGAAGTATGGCAGAAAAAAAATTTGTTCTACAAACATTTGCACATTTGATAAGATTCTAGCTGTTGGAAAAATTTGTTGAAGTTGCGATGATTTTAGAACATAAGCTCAATCTTCTCTTGCATGTTTATACAAGCTGTGCAAGCTGCACTTAATCTGCTCAGGCTGGCATCTCTTCGCATTGATCTTGCCATAAACTTTGTTATGCAAATTTATTTTGAAGTTTGTTACAATTTGAATTATGCACTTTGCATTTGCTTTGTTTAAACAAGACCATCATGTATCCATCCAATGTCATACATGTAATACCATGATAAGAATTACTGAAAGTACCGGTATTCATCAGCGCAGAACCTCTGTAGGTGATTTACTTGGTTTATTTGCCACCTTGCTGGGAAAGTTTTAATTCTGTTTGGTTGCCTCACTCAAGTTTTTCCTTGCTTCATTGGTCTCAATCGTTGAAGCAGTTTGCCTCTGACAGTGGGCACTTCACATGGTCAATTCACCTTGTTGGGCAAGTAATAATTCAGGTTTTTAAATTGAAGTATCCTCGGCATGGGCTATTCTCTGTAGAGAGTACTCCAAATACCCAAGCGTCATTTCCTGCCCTTCGTCCTCGTTGTTACTGTAAAGAGAAGCAATTGTGCAGACAATTCAACTTCTTTACCCATCTTACAGTATTTGTCGTGGGCATACAGGGAAATTTTTTTCAGGGGAGTGGGAAAGGTCTTAACGTATTTGCCTGAATGATAACTAGATATCTTAACATTGTT
Source organism: Pachyseris speciosa (assembly GCA_016490735.1). NCBI lineage: Eukaryota > Metazoa > Cnidaria > Anthozoa > Scleractinia > Pachyseridae > Pachyseris > Pachyseris speciosa. Next base: position 149,696 of record JAEMWC010001014.1, on the reverse strand, counting down.
TAATGAATTAAAGAGGAGAAAAAAGAAAAACAGTATAACCAATTTTAAATTAAAAATAAGCAAAGCAACAGCAAAATGTCGCATGGTTAAGCAGTGACTTACTTTTGCTTTGTGCTTGAACTGGCTTTCGTCGCACTTCACCACGCATACATTGCCACCGAATGGAATGATGGGCCTGTCCTCGAGGTCCTTATTGCAATAATGTCTAAGGACAGCGAACACGTTTCCAACAGTCTTCTTTGTCATTCTCGCCAGGATTTTAGCTTAATCGTCCTGTCTAAAAACAAGCCAATTTTTAAGGTGAACTTCCTACAATTCTGGTGTATATTATTCTTTACAGCAGAAATCGAGGCGAATGTACATGTACTGTAGCATCGTTGTGACGCGAAATTTTGTTCGCTTGCACAACAGTACACTCAGGCAACTCATTATAAATATCTGTTGACGTTGTTTTGATTTCTTTCTACGAATGCCATTCTTTGGTTGCAAGGCCGACATTGCAGACGATTGGCTAACAAGCTTTGAATCTGTAGCCATCTAATTAATTCTATGATTCTAATTAATTCTATGATGGGACCATCAGAAAGACTTGTAACATCCATTAGATTCATAATGAAGGTCAAGTTTTCCCCTACGTAGTTCACATGTTTCAAGTCCACTGGCCACAGGCTAGAAATGTGAGAGCATTTACAATTTTTATTGATATACAATGTAAATCCCTTCTGTCCACGCGTCAAATTTCGCGGCCGCGCATTTGATTTTAGTCAGTATCATGATTTTAATTTACTTTCATGGTCATTGACTTCCAACAAACAAACAAACTTAAATTATTAAATGTGCACAGAATAACATCCTTAACAGGTTTCAGATTGTTTCCGGACTCTCAGATTGTTTCCGGACTCAAATTTCATTGTTTATTAAACAAATTTCCCGTTTCTTCTGTTTAATAAACAGGTCTGACCGTCAAATTTGTTTATTAAACAAAAAGAAAGGTCTTTTCTGTTTATTACACAAAATAGATATCCGTTTTTGTTTAATAAACAAGAGACTTTTGCTTATTAAACGAAAGTGACAGGCTTTTTCCGTTTAATAAACGAAAGTTACACAACATTTAACGCCAACTAATTTTTACTCACGAGTCGCCATTACGTAGAAAAATAGAAAGCGTCAACACAAAGCTACCGATGACTAACTCTACAAAAAAATTATTTTGTTGAACTCTTTTCTGCTCAGTCCATCCACTGGGCAAGAAAAAGGGACAGCTTTACATTTTCGAAGAGATAATTTTGCAAAAGTTCGCTCTCACCCGCGTCGTACTGTCGAGACCGACACTCTTCGCTCGGTGTTTATTCATGGTGAATTGCGAGCATGAACCCGCTCATGGCTTGAAATACAAGACAAAGGGAAAAAGAAAAAAGAGGTACAGGCATTCAGTAAATATTGGAGATTTTAAAATATCTAGCTTATTCCTGGAAACTATGACAGCGCTCGAGTTAAGACGATTAAAACTGTTGAAAAATGTGAGGTCTGTGCAACCAAATGATGATTTTCAGTCGCTCGCTGAGTCATTCCGAAGCATACGTTGAGCAAAAGCTGTGAATTACACAAAAAGCGATGCCACCTTCTGTTATTTCGCTTATTAAACGAAAGTGATAGGCTTTTCTGTTCTGTCAGTAAACGAAAGTTACACAGAACTTAACGCCGGCAAATTATTTTCCACGAATCGCGATCGTAACTGCTGATAAAAAAAAAAACGAGGCCGCAGATGAATAATTCGACAATTTTTTGTAGAACTCGTGCGTGCACAGCCTTTCTACTGGGCAAGAAAAAGGCACGCCTTCACATTTAAAAGAAGAGCTGAGATAATTTTGCAAAACTTCGTTCTCATCCGAGCCCAGTGTATTGCGAGACTGGCGGTGAAAATCATGGAGCTCTTCGCTCGGCGTTCATTCATGTTGAGTTCCGAGAATGAACCCGCTCATCGCTCAAAACACAACGCAAAGGAAAAAAAATAAAAAAGGTGTAGGCATTCAGTAAATATTGGAGATTTTAAAACATGTAGCTATTCATGGAAACTATGACAGCGCTCGTCAGTTAGGACGATTAAAACTGTTGAAAAATGTGCGGTCTGTGCAACCAAATGATGATTTTCAGTCGCTCGCTGAGTCATTCCGAAGCATACGTTGAGCAAAAGCTGTGAATTACACAAAAAGCGATGCCACCTTCTGTTATTTCGCTCATTAAACGAAAGTGACAGGCTTTTCTGTTCTGTCAGTAAACGAAAGTTACACAGAACTTAACGCCGGCAAATTATTTTCCACGAATCGCGATCGTAACTGCTGATTAAAAAAAATTTCAACAGCCGCTAAAACAAGGCCGCAGATGAATAATTCGACAATTTTTTGTAGAACTCGTGCGTGCACAGCCTTTCTACTGGGCAAGAAAAAGGCACGCCTTCACATTAAAGAAGAGATAATTTAGCAAAACTTCGTTCTCATCCGACTCCGGCGTAGCGTGACCGGCGGTGAATGAGCTCTTCGCTCGGTGGTCACTCATGTTGAGTTGCGGGGATGAACCCGCTCATCGCTCAAAACACAACGCAAAAGAAGGTGTGGGGATTCTGTACATACCAGAGATTTTAAAGTTAAAGCCTGAAGCTTATTCGTGGGAACGTGAACTTTGATCGCGCTCGAGGTACGATCCGTGCAAGCACAAGTGATATCGGTCACTGCGCTCAGGAGTCATTCCGAAGCATACGTAAACCGAAAGATGTGATTTACACAAAGCAAAGAAGAAGTGATTCACGTTTTGTTTATTAATAATAAACAGGTAAGGTTCGCTTATTAAACGAAATTGACAGTCGTTTGTGTTTACTGAATGAAATTTACACAGAAATTAACACCGACTAACTCTCGTACACGATTCGCGATTGTTACACTAATAAACTACTAAGAGCCGGGAAAACAGATGGATAATTCTACAAAAATTCTCGTTGGTTCAATCATTTGGAGATGTAAGGCATGGTTTTCCTTTTTCAAGAGTTCGCTCATGACCACGTGGGCAACGTGATATGAACGCGTTCCTCGTTCGATGAACCCACTGATCTCTTAATTAAATTACATCGCAAAAAGTGTAGCTGATTCGCTGACACGTCTTAAACTTAAGTAATCGGAATCACGACCCTTTGATTCAGTGTCTTTAAGTACTGACGATCATTTATTCACAAAATGCGCTCACCTCTGTAAAGTCCGTGAATTTTCTTCACGTCTCGTCTGTGTTGGTGCGTAATGGAAATTTTCAAATTCCTTGAGTTCTGCCGGCCATCACAACGTGCTTACACCAGCCTCGCTAATCTGATTCGAAGTCATTTGTCAACAATCTTTGCATTTTCTGTGCGCGCTGAGACAAGGATCCACGTGGAAAGCGCAGTTGCTCGTTGTCGACACGACACTTGATCCTTTCCATGAAATGGAATTTGTTTCCTTTCGATTCTTCTAAGCGAAAAGTAGAAAAAATTTCGTCAAAGAGCTCTTTAAACCACCGATCTGGATTGTCCCAGGCTACAAGAACCACAACTCGTTGGTATGTACAAAGAAATTATAACATGTGCAGAGTTCGCCAAGTTTGCCGAACCTGTCACGTTTGATTGACAAGTTTTATATCACGTGATCGGACAGTGGCAGTGGTACTCATCGCGAGCATGGTTCGAGTTCTTAATTGGTGACATAAAATGTACCGTCCCAAGAGTGAACACTATACAATTTCGGGATGTCTCCAAAACCACAAATATCATCCGGGTTCGATTCCCGGACTCGGCGTCATATGTGGGTTGAGTTTGTTGTTGGTTCTCTACTCTGTTCCGAGAGGTTTTTCTCCGGGTACTCCGGTTTTCCCCTCTCCTCAAAAACCAACATTTCCAAATTCCAATTCGATCCGGAATTTCGAGGGCCACAGGTTTGTCAGTCATAGACTGTTAAGTGCTACCCTCGTTAAAAACAAAGTTATTTATTTATTTATTTATTTATTTATTTATTTATTTATTTATCCTCCTCTAGGTGGTGGGTACGGTACTGGATTTCGAATTGACTGGATCAGGGATTAACCAATTCACCTAGAAATCCTTATCACACTTGCGCTAATACGATAAATAAAGAAATATGTGAGGACCCCACTTGTTTATACCTTAGTGCTCTCTTTTCCAGTCCTCACATAAACTACCCTCTTTCTGTTGACAGGTCAGCCAGGTCTTAGATGTACACAGTCAGCAAAGGTCTTTACGTATTGAACCGATGTCGGTTTCATAGGAAGTGATAGAGACGTCTTGCTGTTTTCAGACGTCCAGGCAGACAGCCACCGTCTCTTAGGCAGACAGGGTGTGTTTGTGGCATACAATGCACGAACTAACGTTGTGATAAACTAAAATTAAAGAGTCTCTCATTTTGAGAGTATGATTGACTAGAGTTCCGGTCAAAATGTGTCCCATACTAATTTGTAAGACAAGAAGATACTACGCGCGCTCTGAGTGGCTGAGAGGCGTGGTTGTATGAGGCAGTTTTGATGCCAGAGGACTAAAGATATTTTGTAAGGGCAACAGTAAACGTTCTCGGGTGTTAGCATAGCCTTATACAAACACTCGAGAGGGTAGAGTTTCTATCCAGCTATGCAAACACGGGGAAAATGGTTTTGTTAATTGGTTGCATGCTCACTTCTTGGGGCACCACTTTTCCCCTCAATTGCCTAATGGCGATAGTCTGTTAACAATTTAACAAGTCTGTTAACAATTTAACAAGTCTGTTAACAAGAGGAAGCTGTTGGGGCATACGTTTCCATGTCCAGTACGTCACATAACGCGCAAGCTGGCCAAGGTTAAATGTATCCTATCGCCATCCAACGCTTGTTCAGCTTCCGCTTGACCCAGTGGTGAGGGCGCCGCGTTGCCATTTTGAGGCCAACTCTTTGCCTCCTGCCAATATTTAACCATGTTATGTTTTATGTGAATTATATCTTTCAGATTATTTAAGATTGTTTTAGCGGAGAACTAGCTCTATTGCTAAGCACGCTTCCACCAATCTTTCTTCCCCGGGGTCCAGGTAGTGGGGAGGAGAATTCCTGGAATTTTTCCAGTTCGTCCGGTTGTACAGATTTATCGTCTGTGGTCTCCGGCGAGTCGCCGGCTTTTTATGATCTTTATAAATTATCAAGCCCAGTTTCAGTTAATAAGACAAAGTGAGAGGTTAATAACAGAGAATTGAGAAGAGACCCATCTTTGTTGTCGCGAATCCAAACCAGTGCGTGCCAATTGGCCTTGTCCTTGACTTTTGTATATTAAATGCAAATGGAACACTTTTTTTTTTAGGAGTTCAAATCAGTGCGCGTAAATTAGCCTTATCCTAGACTTTTGTTTATTAGACGAAAGTGGACACATTTCATGGTTGAGATTTTTTTTCTTGTTGCCAATCCAAAGCAGTACGCGCCAATTGGCCTTGTCCTTGACCTTTGTATATTAAACAAAAATGGTCGATTGGTTTTTCCCTTTTTTGAATCTGAGCGCGCTCTTCCCCTGACTTTTTTTGTGGGGTGTCGCGAATCACGTGCACTTGGACTTTCTTCCCCGGGTAGTGGGGAGGGGCTTCAGAGCGGAAAAACGCATAAAGAATGCGCGAACTCCAGAGTCTGCCAAAGTATCTCGTTTCTCGCCAGGACAGGTTTTTAAAATGTAGTTTGATTTTATCACGAGTTAATCAAGTGAAAACACAAACAGACAAGCATTAAACAAGTTAAGATCCCTAATATTCCTACGGTGTGTAAACAAACCGTGCACGAAAGAGTTGTTGTCATGATCAACCTCTTGCGCAATATTTGTGGCAATATAAGCAAACCACTGAATATCTAAGGTCGAGACTGAGTTCAACTGTGATTAGCGAAAGAGGTAATCTGTGTATGCTGTGTTTGCCAAAGTGTCTAGTTTTTTGCCAGAGCAAATTTTCAATCTGTTTCGCACGCCAGTATTCACTCAGGTGATTCACATCACAACGTTAGTTCGTGCATTGTATGCCACAAACACACCCTGTCTGCCTAAGAGACGGTGGCTGTCTGCCTGGACGTCTGAAAACAGCAAGACGTCTCTATCACTTCCTATGAAGGCGACATCGGTTCAATACGTAAAGACCTCTGCTGACTGTGTACATCTAAGACCTGGCTGACCTGTCAACAGAAAGACGGTAGTTTATGTGAGGACTGGAAAAGAGAGCACTAAGGTATAAACAAGTGGGTTCCTCACATATTTCTTTATTTATCGTATTAGCGCAAGTGTGATAAGGATTGCTAGGTGAATTGGTTAATCCCTGATCCAGTCAATTCGAAATCCAGTACCGTATCCACCACCTAGAGGAGGATAAATAAATAAATAAATAACTTTGTTTTTAACGAGGGTAGCACTTAACAGTCTATGACTCACAAACCTGTGGCCCTCGAAATTCCGGATCGAATTGGAATTTGGAAATGTTGGTTTTTGAGGAGAGGGGAAAACCGGAGTACCCGGAGAAAAACCTCTCGGAACAGAGTAGAGAACCAACAACAAACTCAACCCACATATGACGCCGAGTCCGGGAATCGAACCCGGATGATATTTGTGGTTTTGGAGACATCCCGAAATTGTATAGTGTTCACTCTTGGGACGGTACATTTTATGTCACCAATTAAGAACTCGAACCATGCTCGCGATGAGTACCACTGCCACTGTCCGATCACGTGATATAAAACTTGTCAATCAAACGTGACAGGTTCGGCAAACTTGGCGAACTCTGCACATGTTATAATTTCTTTGTACATACCAACGAGTTGTGGTTTTTGTAGCCTGGGACAATCCGGTGGTTTAAAGAGCTCTTTGACGAAATTTTTTCTACTTTTCGCTTAGAAGAATCGAAAGGAAACAAATTCCATTTCATGGAAAGGATCAAGTGTCGTGTCGACAACGAGCAACTGCGCTTTCCACGTGGATCCTTGTCTCAGCGCGCACAGAAAATGCAAAGATTGTTGACAAATGACTTCGAATCAGATTAGCGAGGCTGGTGTAAGCACGTTGTGATGGCCGGCAGAACTCAAGGAATTTGAAAATTTCCATTACGCACCAACACAGACAAGACGTGAAGAAAATTCACGGACTTTACAGAGGTGAGCGCATTTTGTGAATAAATGATCGTCAGTACTTAAAGACACTGAATCAAAGGGTCGTGATTCCGATTACTTAAGTTTAAGACGTGTCAGCGAATCAGCTACACTTTTTGCGATGTAATTTAATTAAGAGATCAGTGGGTTCATCGAACGAGGAACGCGTTCATATCACGTTGCCCACGTGGTCATGAGCGAACTCTTGAAAAAGGAAAACCATGCCTTACATCTCCAAATGATTGAACCAACGAGAATTTTTGTAGAATTATCCATCTGTTTTCCCGGCTCTTAGTAGTTTATTAGTGTAACAATCGCGAATCGTGTACGAGAGTTAGTCGGTGTTAATTTCTGTGTAAATTTCATTCAGTAAACACAAACGACTGTCAATTTCGTTTAATAAGCGAACCTTTCCTGGTTATTATTAATAAACAAAACGTGAATCACTTCTTCTTTGCTTTGTGTAAATCACATCTTTCGGTCTACGTATGCTTCGGAATGACTCCTGAGCGCAGTGACCGATATCACTTGTGCTTGCACGGATCGTAACTCGAGCGCGATCATAGTTCACGTTCACACAAATAAGCTTCAGGCTTTAACTTTAAAATCTCTGGTATGTACAGAATCCCCACACCTTCTTTTGCGTTGTGTTTTGAGCGATGAGCGGGTTCATCCCCGCAACTCAACATGAGTGACCACCGAGCGAAGAGCTCATTCACCGCCGGTCACGCTACGCCGGAGTCGGATGAGAACGAAGTTTTGCTAAATTATCTCTTCTTTAATGTGAAGGCGTGCCTTTTTCTTGCCCAGTAGAAAGGCTGTACACGCACGTATTCTACAAAAAATTGTCGAATTATTCATCTATGGCCTTGTTTTAGCGGCTGTTGATATATTTTTTATCAGCAGTAACGATCGCGATTCGTGGAAAATAATTTGCCGGCGTTAAGTTCTGTGTAACTTTCGTTTACTGACAGAACAGAAAAGCCTGTCACTTTCGTTTAATAAGCGAAAATTTCCTGTTTATTAAACAGAAAGTGGCATCGTTTTTTGTGTAATTAACAGCTTTTGCTCAACGTATGACTCGGAATGACTCGGCGAGCGACTGAAAATCAACATTTAGTTGCACAGACCGCACATTTTTCAACAGTTTTAATCGTCCTAACTGACGAGCGCTGTCATAGTTTCCATGAATAGCTGCATGTTTTAAAATCTCCAACATTTACTGAATGCCTACACCTTTTTTATTTTTTTTCCTTTGCGTTGTGTTTTGAGCGATGAGCGGGTTCATTCTCGCAACTCAACATGAATGAACACTGAGCGAAGAGCTCCATGATTTTCACCGCCAGTCTCGCAATACACCGGGCTCGGATGAGAACGAAGTTTTGCAAAATTATCTCAGCTCTTCTTTTAAATGTGAAGGCGTGCCTTTTTCTTGCCCAGTAGAAAGGCTGTGCACGCACGAGTTCTACAAAAAATTGTCGAATTATTCATCTGCGGCCTTGTTTTAGCGGCTGTTGATATTTTTTTTTTTTATCAGCAGTTACGATCGCGATTCGTGGAAAATAATTTGCCGGCGTTAAGTTCTATGTAACTTTCGTTTACTGACAGAACAGAAAAGCCTATCACTTTCGTTTAATAAGCGAAATAACAGAAGGTGGCATCGCTTTTTGTGTAATTCACAGCTTTTGCTCAACGTATGCTTCGGAATGACTCAGCGAGCGACTGAAAATCATCATTTGGGTGCATAGACCGCACATTTTTCAACAGTTTTAATCGTCCTAACTGACGAGCGCTGTCATAGTTTCCATGAATAGCTACATGTTTTTAAATCTCCAATATTTACTGAATGCCTACACCTTGAAATTTGAGTCCGGAAACAATCTGAGAGTCCGGGAACAATCTGAAACCTGATAATATCGTTTTCATTTTCTGTTTTTTTTTTTTCCATTTTGTTGTGGTGATTTTCATTTCAATTCAGTCATTTTGCCAATTGAAAGTCAATTGATCACAATTCAACTCATCCGAATTTAACTAATCGAATTCAATTTATCGGAATTCAATTCATCGGAATTCAACTCATTGGAATTCAATTGAAGGGCTGGGGGCATAAACTGCCTAATTGTATGTAGAGTTTTAGGTGTTTTTTTGCATACGTTATTTCTCGAAAACGAAAAAGAAATCAGTGAAAAAAATACAGGACAATGTTTTTTAATCAAAATGCAGTCCACATGCAAAAATTTGGACAAATCCAAGCGAAAGAAAAAAACGGCCGAAAATTCCACATAGGCAGTTTATATTATGCCCCCAGCCCTTCATGAAGTTAAGCTCATTTGTATGCGGTCAAACAGGGCGCTGTCTGAAGTCAAAAACTCGCGCGGGGGCGGTGGGTTGGGGCAGATTATTACTTGTTTTCAGTAAAAACTCTACCTTATAAAATGACTTTGAAAACTGTCTAGCTGCTGCACCGAGGTTTCCATTGTTCATTAATTTTGAAGAGCGCAGTTTTTGAAACCACTTTTGACATGAAATCCCAGCTTGCTTTTACTGTTAGCCGTGATATAGTTGGTCGAAACCAATCCTAAGACTTCGGAAACGCTACCGAGAATTCATTCGGCACGAAGTGAAGTCTGCCCATTTTCGATGAGTATCTTGGACACAATCCATGGAAAAGTTGCATTGGCATGCACGGCAAACATTCAAAGCAATATTAAGCGGTACTCCTCGCGATTCGTCTGTGTGAATCAGATGTACATAAACAACGGATGATAACGTTAACGTTCGCCGCAGTTATGAACACAACTTTATAAGCAGTAGTGAAACCAAAAAAAAAAAAACAACAAACAAAATGAAAAAAAAGAAAGCGCTTGTACGGATTCGAACCCACAACCTCTGCGAAACCGGTGAATTGTTGGTTCGTAACATATCCGTGACTGATGAACAAGTGAGAATGAATATTTGGTAAACACGCTGCCGAATTTTAACACATAAATCACTTTTGCGTTGATCGCCTCGGTTTTTTGCTTCTATGGAGGCTAATAAACTACAGCAAAAAGTATTATCACGCGATAAACATTTGTGCGTGACTACAGTCATTGTGATGATCGAGACAATCCATCACGCATGATAAAGGGATTGAATTTCATGAAATTATTTTTTCGTTTTGGAGCCAAGTTAATTTCAGAAAAGAGTTAAGTATTTCTGTCAAATTCTTTCACTGTCATCATTTACGTTAATTTTTATAAGATTTTCATTCCATTGTTTTCCACTTGACGATGAAAATGAATCCATCAAAAACGTTTCAACTGACGAAACCACGCGCAAGTTTTAATTTACTACGCAACACAATGTTCTTAGTAAACGAAACACGACAGAAAACAGCGTACTCTTAGGACTCTTAATTTTTGCCCTTGGCTAGAACATCTGATTAACTCAAATTTTTGGTGTAAGTCACCAATAGGAGTTGTCTTGCCAAAAAGTTTCTTCAAGTCAAAACAGCCGTCTTTAATATTTTGTGATTTTTTAGCCATCGGCAAGCTTTTTGCGCACTGATTTAGAATCAACCGAGGTTTTTGTTCGCTGGATTTAAGATGTACGCTGTATTTAAGACAAACAACCGATTTTAGCGCTGTGTTATATCAGCCAAAGCCTTTCCGAAAGAACTTAGGGTCAACCAAGGCAACTAGGTGCTGTTTTCAACCCAGACGAACCCTTCAGTTAAGGTGATTCAGACTCAAACAACCCCGCTTTCTCTAACTTTAATGCTAGCGTTGACGTTAACATTAACACTAACCCTGACCATGTCCCTAACCCTATCCCTATCCCTAGCCCTAGCCGACACTCTAACCCTAATGTTAAGTCCAACCTAAACCCAACAATAACCCTGAATCTCTTCGGAGTAAGTGCTGTTTTCAGGTCGGACCAAATCTTTGCGCGCTGACTTGAGGTTAACCAAGGCTACTGTGTGCTGTTTTTTTTTAAGTCAACCACGAATATTGTGCACTGTTTTCATGCCAAGCGAGCTTGTCGAATGTTATGATTAAGCAAAAACGACACATTGCACATTACGTCTAACTGAACAGAAACGTTCTGTGTTCTCTTAAATTGGTTACGAGCATTTGGCGTTTAGTCTTTCACTCTAAGAATACCCTTGGGCATTGTTTCATGAATGTTAATTAGCATACTCCACCATATGAAGGGCTGGGGGCATAAACTGCCTATGTAGAGTTTTAGGTGTTTTATTTTGCATACGTTATTTCTCGAAAACGAAAAAGAAATCGGTGAAAAAAAATATGGGTCAATGTTTTTGATTAATCAAAATGCAGTTCACATGCAAAAATTTGGACAAATCCAAGCGAACTAAAAAAACGGCCAAAAATTCCACATAGGCAGTTTATGCCCCCAGCCCTTCAGTTAAAAGGCCATCCCATTGTCTTGTTCTTTGTTTGTGTAATTAGATGGTCATGCCTACATTGTACCATGAAAGTGATGATACAGTGGAACCCTGTTAATATGGACACCAATAAGGGACATGCCAAAGTGCCCCATTATGCGAGTGTCCATATCAAAAGGACTCATCATGGTTTTCATATGTTAAAAGGGATTTGGATGATGGAAAACCTCAATGCAGCCAAACGCCACCAAGCATTGATTACCTGACTGCAAGAATGATAATTAAATTCTTGCACAACAATTTAAAAAACCACTCTGGCAAAAAAAATGAACAATGACTCTTTCCCCACACTCAGTTGAGCTCTCGACCATAGATATTCCGCAGTTTGCTTTAAGATAGCCACATTTTGTTAACTGGTCCGTGACCATAATCAGCTTCCGAAAGCGATCTCTTTTCATACCACGAGAGAAACTAGGACCTCAAAACGATTTTTATAGTTCAAGAAGTGTTGAGAAAATTGAAGGACAATGACAGCTGTTTTAGGTCATCTTTTACATTTTTGTAACAAATTAATTTTTATTAGTAGCATTAATTGTTGGGTCATGGTTAATCTTTTGCATCATGAAAGAAAGTTGCTGAAATTACCCAAACTTTGTTTTTATATTCTTGGGACAACTTGTGTCAGTACATGTATGTCACAGTGTTTTATCAGTATTACAACAAAGACTAGCCTGCGTGCATGCGTCTCCTATTTCCTTTGATGCATGCGGAAAAGGGACATCTGCGAAGCAGCATCACTAATCGTGTTCCAGTTTCCTGCTGTTTTCCCAGGATCTTGGGAAAGAAATGTGATTGGTAGCCAGATAGTGGTCTTTGTTCAGGCGAACTCTGATTGGTCTTTTTCTAAAACAGATTTTATAAGGTACAGTGTATGCATGCATTATGCCGCCCAAATTTAGTGGGGTTTTCCATTTAAAATGGATCAATACATTCAATGTTCACTGTGATTTTCAGCCATCGAAAAGTTCAGTGACAGAAATCTTGCGCAAGGTCACAGAGCATTTACATGTACATGTAATGTTTACCAAGAAATTCTTTCTCTTCAGTTCGCTGTGGATCCAACATCAGCTTATATTTCAAAACAGTGTCTCAGGAAACTCAGTGCAAAACTGACATAGACTTCCCAACAACTAGCGAAAAATTGACGAGGAGATTTTTGAAGATTACCGTCGCAAATCTTTTAAAACAGGAGCATCGGCTTCTCCTGAGAAACAAATTCTCCTAGATGAATCTGTTTCTTCTTGGCCAAACAATCATTAACTATCTTCAACACTCATCAAGGTCTTCCCCACACCTTCTAATGCTGTGTATAATTCCCAATCCTCCTGTTAGGCCTGTGATCAATGATCGAGCAGCTGAAGAGTCTGGAAATGAACATAAGACTGTCAGTAGTGCAAGTCAAGCCTCATTGGCCAAGTAAAACTTTCCCACTGACCCAAGAGGTGAAAAGCTTGGGGAAAATGTGTCAGGGTACATGCATACAACACTGAGGTGTCTTAAAAATTTGAAAGGAGGTATTTATTTCCGGTTATACCAAACCTGTTGATATGGGCTATATACGGCCCAAGTATGGAGATGATATGGCATAACCTAAATTGGGCCCTCTGTGGATAATACATGGATTTGGTATGGGCTATTGCTTGCCATATCAAACCCATACTTGGCATGCACTGTCTTCATTCAGTTATAACTTTATTGTCCTTTACTATTGGATTGCTAGGTACAAATGTATTTGGCAGCATAGATGTTGCGGTTCATATTAATTTTATTTTTTGGTTAAAAATTTTCAATCCAGTTTAGTTTTTCAAACTTGTTTATGTTTTTCAAACCAGTTAATTTGTTTTAGAATCATGGAAACGGATGTTTTTCTTCAATACACAAACTTTATTTCCTTTCTTTAACTGAACTAATGTTTTTGTGTAACTTTTTTGAGGTACATGTAAGTCTTACATGTACCTCAAAAAAGTTACACAAAAACATTAAATAAAGGGTTAGGGTTAGTGGTTAGGGGGGTTAAGGATTGGGTTTAGGGGGGTAGGGTTAGGCACTGATCTTATTATTTAGGCCTAAACCCTGATTTTAAATGGTTAGCTTTTATGGAAGGGTTAGGGAGACTATGCTTTAACGTTATTGTATATGTTGGGGTATGAAATTTATTCCTTTGTCTCCTAAGGTTCCCTAATCATTCATAGGAGACAAAGGTATGAAATATTTTCACACAAAGGAAATTGCCTACCACAACATAAATTATAATAATTATAATTATGTTTGTACTACAAAGCCTGTATGTTGTTTTATCAGAACTCATCTTTGGTCATGCCAGCTACCAGTTATAATTTATTAAATAATTCAAGAAATGGATAATTTAGTTAATGGTAACTATTTTAAGGTTGTAAATTGTACTACAGACATTTTACATCTTACAGTAATCAGTTGGCCACTTCACATAACACAAGAGTTGTGAAACTGTGGCCACCCTTGTATTCTATTGTTGTATTACATCATTTTAATTTACAACCCAATTACCTTTTCACAATTTAACATGATGTTAACAAGGCTGTGCTCTAAGGAAAATTTTTGGGAGCCCAAAACTCTGAACCTTTGAAATCCAGGGTGCCCAGCATAATAATTGTGTGAAAAAATTAAGATTTCTTTGTCACCCAAAGGCAAATTAAAGTAAGTCGCTAGGGGCCCCCGGGCTCTGCTAGAGCACAGCCTTGGTTAAGTTACAGAGGTTATCTATGTATGTGTTACAGTACTGTCTCAGAGCACCCAGGATTTCAGTAGTAGCTGTCTAATACTATACAGGGGATAAGCGCTGACAAACTTTGTGTGGTGATCTCTCACTGACATGAGCCAAGTGTGTGGATTGGAACATTTGCAGGCACAATTTCTGAAAGCCACCATCAATAAGGTTGAAGAAAACAACTTTGTAGTGGTCCCTTATATACAGGTTTCACTTTAGCAGTAATTGACTTCTGCTCACAACGTATTTTGCATACATTGTAGGTAATAAAAACTCATTGACAACTCTTTGACTTATTCTGCTGTATAATGTCTATCATTTAGCCATTTCTCTGTTTTTTGGCTACTCATTAAGTGGTGACGCAGAAATTTTGGTTTGTTCATTTAACTCAGTTATTTTCTGGCAAAACTACTCTTTATGAACGCAGTATTCTTCTATGGCTTCTGCCAATTTGAAAATAGCTTAGAAGCCTTGCAGATAAGATGGTAGGGAAAAAAAAGTAATCTTAAAAAAAATGTTGTTAAATTCTTTTTGTAACACCCCCCCCCCCCCCCAAAAAAAAAAAATTCCATGCCCCATTTTTTCAACCACACCCCAAAATTAAAAGCCCTTTTTAGACAGTTGATAAGAACAAACCAGTTTAAAAATAATAAACTGGTTTGAAAAAATATACTAGTTTGAAAAAAGTAAACTGAATTGAAATAAATTTAAACCAAAATGAAATTTCAACCACAACAGATATACACATAAAGATGTCATGAAAGGCTGGCTGGAAAGACAGTTGAAGTACAGTGTACATGTATGCCAGTTGTTCAAAAAACATACATTGTAACTGTTGACTTCAGTTTGGGACCGTTTGGACCATGAAACTTCTGTTTTTGTTGCAGATGTTGTTGAGTACTCTTAAATATGGAAGAGGTCAAGATTGTGTAATAATCACTTTTCTCCCACACCTGTCTGTCTGTTTCTCAGTGAGAGGAGAGTGGTTGCATGAAGGAGAAAGGAGAGAGGAAAACATCAATGGCTTCAGTGGCCACTTGGACAAGTCTAGTAATAATTTTTCATGTAATTATTTTTTTGTAGGCTGAAATTAAGAGAATGAGGGGTCAGAAGGTGCCACTACTTTTAACAAAGGAGGTCAAAGAAGCAATCAAAGAAGTGAAGTTGGCATTAATCAAGAAAACCCCTACCTATTTGCAGCAACTGGAAGTGGTTCATTACATGTAGGTCATTTGAGACCATGGGAGTGCATTCATGAAGAAGGTCATCACTAGTGATGTGTTAAACCTGGAAAAACCTGAAGCTGTAACAAGTACCAGGCTTCGAAAATAATGTAGCTACTGTATCACAAATCTTGGACCTTCAGGAGAATGAACTTGATTGTTTCGCTCACCATTTAGGCCAGGAAATCTCTGTCCACAGGGAGTATTACAGGTTACATGAATCAACCATTGAGCTTGCAAAATTGGAGAGATCCTTACCACGGTTGATGAGGGAAAAACAAGGCATTGCGCTGGGAAATCCCTAGATTATATTGACCTGGACAGAGCCATTGATCCAATTGCAGGTAGGTTTAAAGGTGTTTTGCCATCAGGAAACCCAGATTCAATCCTTAGTCAGGGCTTCTGATGCAGCTTAAGTATTTTCTGGAAAGTAAAGTGACAACATTAAGTTAAGTGTTGGTGTGATTTCATCATGTGCGACTATTAAATTTACGAAAGGAACCAACTGTCAGTTGTTGCTCATTGAGTTACCTACAGTGGAACCTCTGTTAAGAGGACACCCTCAGAATGAAGGGTAATAAATTCAATGGAGGCTTTCTAGTATTATGTCTTTTGAGATGAAGCTATAATTGGACCTTTGCCTCTTGGAGACAACTTATTTTTATTTTAAATGACTGTGAATATATTCATCACTCCCCGCTGTAAGTGCATTGAGAATTTTAAATGCACTGACAAATACTTTGCTATTATTATTATTATTATTACATGTATTATTATTATTATTATTATTATTATCATTATTATTTATTATTATTATTATTATTATTATTATTATTATTATCATTATTATTATTATATGAACTAACAAAATGACCAGCTCCCAGTTGGCTTGTAAGCTCAGTTGGTAGAGCACTGCACCGGTATCGCAAAGGTCATGGATCCGACCCCCGTACAAGCCTGAATTTTTCAGACTATTTTCAGTACTGCTTAAGTAGTGTACATAACTCCAATGATCCCTGTCTTTATTTATTTTATTTTGCTGTTCCATTCCTTATGCTTCATTAATTCAGATGACAGGGATTCTGAATCAGACGAAGATATTGATGCTGGTATGGAGCCACATAGTTTCAGTAGACAACAACAAGGAAGGGTGAGGGGACATTCTGTGTGTTATGTCCCTTAATGGTTTGTGTAAAGTTCCTTTGCAAGAAATTACACTAAGTTATTGATACTTTATTGCTTTTTCTTCCCTTTTGACCTGCTGCTAAAACAACTTTCAACAGTTCTTCAGGTTACTCTGAAAAACGGCTGGGAGGATTATTATTATTATTTTCTGTATAGGCCTCATGGTAACAGCATTGTTTCTTTCAAATCAAGGGCAGAACCTGAAACATCAGTGCAAAAAGAGAATGGTATATTGAGTTTTATATCATGCCATAGAAAATACAGCCAATCAGAATGCAGGAAAGCCGTTGTATATTCGTCAGTATTCCATCGAACCTTCCCATTGTGCTTTGAGATTCCCACTCATGCTGGCCTTGCTGGCCACTGTATTTTCTATGGCATGGTATAAAAATAATAGTTATGCAACCCTTTCTCGTGGTATACCGTGGAATATCCCACTCGTCACTTGTATTTTCTTTGCATACACACTCGTCTAAAGGCTTGTGTGTATACCAAGAAAATACAAGTGACTCGTGGTATATTCCACAGTATACCACTGGAAAGCGAGTATGCGAGAATTTTTCAGAACACAAGAGAAGCGCCCAGAGAAGCCATGAACCATAGGCGAGTGGTTCTTGCGCACCTCTCAAAAATTCTTAAGTGCTTGCATTACTCAACAACTTACGAGGAACAAGTTTTTTGTTTCTTTTATTGAATGTCCCAGAGCTTCTCAGAGATTTGGGCAACACCTCAAACCGAAAGTCAATGATGAAATTCTATGACACTCTACCCTCCCCTCCCCTCCCCCCTCTCAGACTTATTTATTGTTTGTACATTATTTTCTTTATAACATGTCCAGAGATTTCAAAGTGTACACTGGGTGCTTGCTGCTGTTGAGATAATTGTAATGCACCTTTTTCGACCAATATACATGTATCATCATAACTTTTTACACTGTATTTTAAGTTTATATTCAAGTGTGTAAAAGTGTGATTTTGCTCTGGAAGAAAGAACTTTGTGCTTCCAATCTTAGTATGTTGCTGCTTTTATAGCAAACGCCCATTTTTTTTAAACAAATGATATGCAGTTTCCTCTTGAAAAGACTTTTCATTGGTAGATGAATTGATTTCGTTCTGGTGTTCCATTCCTAGAAGATCACCATGTTTCCAGGGATTCTGTATCAGGAGAATACAATGATACTGATGCTGTACAACATAGTCCACATCAGCAGGAAAATTTTCAGGTCAGTGGTGTTTCTCATTTATTGTTTAAATGCGTGTTTTCCCCCTTTTACCTTAGAGTACACAGCACCTGCACTTCCCGCTGGAAGGTCGAGAGCTGAACCCTATGTACAGAGTTTTTTTAAAAGTGTGCAGAAAGATGAATCTTGATATGCTGATTGCAATTCAGTGATAAAAAATGGGGTCGTCCAACTCGTTTTTGAGTTACAGGCACATAAAGCCAAAATTAAGTGTGTTTCTAAGACTGAGGCTTTACTGTTACTATGGTATGGTAATAATTGGGAAATTTTTGGACACCATGTTCGAGGAGACAAACGAAAAATTATGCGAGCATCGATCCATCAAAGATTTGGTGTTTAAAAATTAATAATGAAACCATTTAGAGCCACCTTAAACTAAATGCCTGTTTCAGTTGAAGAGGTCCAGTGTTCCCTCATTTATTGTTTACTGGCTTTCTTTACAGTAGCGATCAGTTAATTCCAGGAAATCACATCGGGCATCAGCATCAAAACAGAATGGTATGTGTGATACTCGTTTCTACTAATGATCAAGCCCTGACCTGTCTATTTGGTTTAGCAAATTTAAGTTCAATGCCAGGAAGAGACATCAGAGCCAATACACAACTTTGAGTTGCCGCTGTTTGCAGCCTACAAGGTTGCAGTGTCAGGTGAAGTTTTTTTCTTTTCAATTGACAAAACAGGACTGTGGTCTTGGTGCTTTAATCATGTTTTATTCTTTCAACAGGTAATGACAAAAAAAAAAAAACAAGAGGCCGAAGCAAAAGAGAACATTGGTACGTTGGGTAACATTTCTGTGCTTAGCTATTTCCATTTTGATTTGAGACTTTATCATAAAGTGATGGTGATGATGATGATGATGATGATGGTAATGATTGTGTCTTATTATGTCGTATAGAAAACGGGAATGATTCCAACAGTTTGTAATGTTGTCAGCAGTAATATCTCTGATATTTCTGTCTTCTAATAAGGCGTTGTCGGTGCGCAAAAGAAAAGGAAGCCACATAATCTCTGGACAAAAGAAGAGAAAGAAGAGATTTCAAACATCTTGGGGACTTCATCAGAATGAAAACTTTGCTAGGAAAAAACCGAATGCAAAAAATGCATAGAACAAAGCAACGGAGTGCTGGCTAATAGACAGTGCTCAGTCGTGAAGGATTGTGTAAGAAATATTATTTCATGAGCGAAAACATCCAAAATTCCTAGTGAAGGACTCTTGTTAAGGAAGCATTTTCATTTTAACTTCCAGTTCAGAAACAGAACGTTCAAATTATCTAAAAGTGGAGGCGTGAAATATCATTCTCATGAATTTCCTGAGCAAAACGAGAGAGGACATTAAATCGTTTCACAAAGGGAGGAATGATTGTAGGCATTGTCCACAACAAAGTAAGATGTCTATTCTGTGGTAGTATTTGGACAGCCCATGGAAAAATACGAGAAAAGTGTCTCTAGTTACTGTGAGCTCGTGGCAAGAACGCACCACAGATTAGTTTAGGCAAAAGTTAATGTGGTGAAGGCTGGTTTCACTAATGATAGAGTCGGAGTCGTAAGAGCACTAACGACTTATTAAAAACCAAGCAATCGAATTGTTAGCTGCATTGAATCAGTTGCATTTCCATTTCTTAGATTCTTCTTTGATGCTGTATTCCTAGATTCCGACTTACGAACTTGGGAAAACTGGAGTGTCAGGGTCGACAGCAGAAGCGGAAGAATATACAATCGGGTGATCATTAAGACAACAAAAGAAAGAGCATTGTTATTGCTGGCTTCTGCCGCTTCTGCTTGCGACTCCAACAATCCTGTTTACACTGGATCATAAACGACAGTCGTAAGGAGAAACGGATGAAATGCTTACTACTATGTAGTTTAATTTTCACAAGTTCATAATGCCCAAAGTTTCATTCCGACTCCAACTCCGTCGCTAGTAAAAACCAGCCTTAAGGATGTTGAGCTAGGTGAAATTGTTTTGGCTGGAATAAAACGTTGTGAAACACTGCAGAGGATTTCAATCAAAACTATTATTAAAGTGTATTATTGTCTTAAGTCCTTGTTACAGTTGTGACCACTACTAAGGAAACGTGAATATGACACTAATCAGTCTGCAGTGGCAGGTAGAAGTAACTAGGACAGGATCAGATCAGCCGGGTCTTGGTATTCTATCTGTTGTAACAGTGTAGAGAAACAAATTAAATTATATAACAGTCAACATAAACAAGTATCATGTAGTCTTTAAGTGATTGTACTTTTTTTACATACGCCATTAAATTAAGTTGAAAGGCATTGTGGCTTCTTTATTTGAACTCTTTTCATCTGACAGTGTTCCAGAGAACTGAGTAAATCCAAAATGTTTTCTTACTAATTCACGATATATGGCAGATAGCAAAGTGGCCTTCAAAACATCAAACTACTCTGATCTGGGGGAGGGCTACTAAAAAAAGTTAATACGGGGGAGGTCCGACCCCTTACCCTTTTATATACCATTGTTGGCAGAAAAGGTACCCTTTTCGTATAACTCCCGCTGGAACAGTACAGTGAAGGTATGTGTGTTAGAAATATTTTAATGAAAGGCCCTTTTAAAAACTTAAGTCAGGACAGATTTGCCTACCCTTTCATATACTTGGACCCGTGAAATCCCTACCTTTTCATATACATGAAGCGTGGAAAATGTACCCCTTTCAGGCGGAACGTCCCCGTATAGGCCATCAAAGGGAGTATCACCCCTCCCCTCGGGACTCCGAGTTATTGCTCGGCCGGAAGTCAGCCGAGTTTGAAAATGTTGCTCGTACTTCTTTGTCGTTTTATTCTTTGTCGTCGCGTTTCATCCCCAAAGCTCACTTCAGGCGTTTCTGCGCAAGCGTAAGCTAAATTTAGCAGTACCTCTCGGAAGGCCTTGGGGACGAGGTTGCACAAAACAAGGCCGCCATGTTACAGCATGTTAACATCACGAACGCTAAAATGACGATTCACCTTGCGTTTTTGTTTAACTGTGAACAACTAATATGTAGACAGAAGTGTCAATTAGGATTGTTTGCAAGTTCAACAGCGCGCCGAAAGGTTTTAACATAGCCAAACTGAACATCGTGCCCGTGGCTTCTACATACTAAACAGCTGTAATTTTGAGGGGTACATTTTGCTGAATAACTCAAGAACGGGATACCACACACTCCTGAGACTATTACAAGTAGTTTATTTACTATTTTTGTACAATATCTCAATTTCTTGACATTATTTTTGAATGATAAGCGATTATATTTTTAAATTGCGTGACGTGAAATCCAACTATAAAGCTGGCTGCAGAAACCTTACTCTCTTTAGCAATGTCTCTGTTTCAAGTGACGTATTTCAGCAAACAGTTTCACCCTGCTGAATATTTTTTCTTCTCGCATTTCACGGAAATTCCAGTAACGTTTTGCCAAAAAACCTCCGTTCTGTAATGGTCTTTAGTGGAAGCTAACGGACTTATCTGAGGAAACACTCCTCGGATCAAAAGGAGACAAAAGCCACTAATCATTCATTGTTTTATGGGTCATCGTTTTTTACTTACTCGGTTTTCTATCGTGTTTTGGGTCATCGTTTTCTAGACAACCATAACACAAGCAGTGTTGACTGTAATTGAAGAATTCGTTGTATTAGAGAAGGCAGTGCTACTATCTGCTCATGACGAACATGATGCAATAGTGAAAATAAAATATGGAAAGGAATTCAGATCTTGTCATTCTAACTTTGTCATAATATTACAAATGCGCGAGTAAATCAGTGAAGTAGCAAAATGCAATTTCTAATTGCCTTTTGCGAGAAGGCCGAGTAAAGGCCGACATGACCTCTTGTTCAGTAGTAGAGAACCGATTTATTGGAGTAGTAAATACTGTTGATTTCTAAGGCCGATGGAACCGGAATATTGCCTAGCTTTTGCCTTGAACCAATTAACATGGAGTTCGGGCGGTTTGTGTCATGTTCAAAGTGAGTTTATTCGCAGTGACCACCATTTTTTACATTTGCATTGAGAGTAGAATGAAAGGAGCCTATATTACTACTAGCGTATGACAAATGAGTGTCGTCCGCATACATTTTAGCCTCTGTTTTAGTTTAGCGGTTTGGAAGGTCGTTGATGTATAAAAGAAATAACGCACCTAAGATAGTTCCTTGGGGGATACCACGGTCAAGGGTATAGGTTTCAGAAAGACAGCCACTGGACGAAACATTTTTGCGTGCGGTTATATGATGGTATGATTCAAACCACTTAAGGGTGTTGTCCTGTATTCCATATAGACACAGTTTAGATAATTAAAATGATGCAATGGTCGACAGTGTTGAAAGCATTTTTTAGATCTAAAAAACGGACGGACAGCTTTAATATTTGCAGGGTTGATGTTAAAGGCTCAACTATCAGTGGCTTCAATTAAATGTTGTGATCAGATAGATATGCATAAAGTTGATCCAAAACTATTCTAAATACAATGCGTAGATGATGATGATGATGATGATGATGATGATGATTCATTATTAAGAGAGAAAACGCTGATTAAACAGTTTAGAATTCGATATATAGTCAGAAAACCCCAGAAGTGACTCATCGAAGCATCTTTTGCAGAAAAAAAAATTGAAAAAGCAAAGAACGTTAACTTCTAAAACATCTTTCCACTATGGTGGACTTTCTGTGCAGTGGTGCGTGGTTCAGCATCCGCTGGAAATTCGAGTCACAGTCGTTTCTGATAAGAAAAAGGGAAGCGAGAAAAAAAAAAAACTTTCTTGATGCTTTATATGGTTGATAACGGACGCGTGGCTTAAAAAACTGAACTGAAGATCATGACCGCCTTTTCTGCTATGTTTAAAAGTCTTAGCATAGAGGGGTGAATCACTATGTCGTCAATTGACTCGCGCAAGAATGCAGAACAAGATAACAGCTGTTGTTTCCTGGAGATGAAAAACACATAACGCTCCCCTTTAGTTTTATCGCTGTGTTTGTAAACTTTATTATTGCGAGCAATAGTAGTGAAACTGTTGAAAATGAAGAGAATGTTTAAACCTTTTTCTCCGATAATCGAATGAACATTTCGTGAGATGAATTTAGATGAGTTCTTTTTTGGACGTTTTCGTTGGCACTAAAAACAACAGCTGTTCAAGGCTTTTCGCTGTTTTCTGTGACGGTGCGGTTCGTGTTCATCGTGTTGGTTATTTTATTGCTATCTTTTTCGACAAAAGAGAAAATCGATCATCATCTTACAAATTTGCTGACGGTGCGGTTGGTGTTACTTGCGGTGATTATTTTGTCGCTATCTTTTTCGACGACCGAGAGACTCGATCTCCATCTTCAGAGTAAGTTATTTGCTTGTATTTTATTCCAATATTTAGTTGAACTCAACTAAGTCGAGAAGTTCCGTTACTGACGCCGTTGAAAGACAGAAATGAAATTGAAAGAAAGTTGTTAAAAGGAGCACTTTTAAGTTGTCTTTTTACAGGGAAATTATACAAAGTGGAGAATTTGCGTGTAGTTGTTGGCCTATCGAACTCTTAGACGAACAAAATAACTCTCTAATTATCACGAAAAGCATAACTATTACTACATTCTGTGCATATAATGTCACTGTTTACTAGCAATTGTTTTATCATTTAACTGTTAGAATGCAAATTACGAATTTTATAGCAACAAGCACAGGGAAAACATCATTTGAAGGAAAGGAAAACTTACCCTTTGGAATTAACTGACTTGCGGGGGAAATTTAAGTTTTTCACTCCATATTGTAATTTGTAGCCTTGTTGTACTTGATTGACAATTTCAGTTATTTTCGGCCAAAGAATAAGGATTACCTTAAAAATTCAGATATAAAACCAATCAAACTAGAACTCGAGCCTGCTTGAGAAAATATCAGCTCAAGTCAAAAGTCAAAGTCAAATCTTGTTGTGTTTCAGGGAGACACAAATATCTGGTTACAGAGCGAAATGAGCACAGTTGGAACTTTCGAATCACAAACCTTCAAAAACTCAAATATTTTTATCGTAAAATATCTTTGGCTAAGGTTTCTTCAGCTAGTCTGAACACTTCGTTTAAAGAATCCAGGCGAACGACCTGTGCTATCTTGCTACGTTCAAATGTTCCAGTATTTTATTGAAATGAGTGATCACAACCGAAAGTTTTCGGAATGTGTGTACATTTGTATAACACAAGCAAAAATACGGCAAACAAGGAAAATCTAAATTGAAAGGTTTTTACTGGCATCTTTTGGAATATGTGTTTCAATTTAGTGTCATGCTTCCAAACTATTGCGTTGGATCACAACAACTCTCCAGTAAAATATCATGCAAATCATGTGAACATTACCCAAATTATAACTCACTAATTATCACGAAAAGCATAACTATTACTACATTCTGTGCATATAATATCACTGTTTATTAGCAATTGTTTTATCATGTAACTGTTGGAATGCAAAATACAAATTTTATAGCAACAAGCACAGGGATAAACATCATTTGAAGGAAAGGAAAACTTACCCTTTGGAATTAACTGGCTTGCGGGAGAAATTTAAGTTTTTCACTCCATATTACAATTTATAGCCTTGTACTAGATTGAAAATTTCAGTTTCTTTCGGTCAAAGAATAAGGATTACCTGAAAAAAATTAAATGCACGTTGCATGTGCCTTGAATTACCTAATAGGTAATTCCATACAAAGCTGATTTTCATGGCGTGGAAAGTCTAACAGTTGCGAAACAAGACGAGGAAATAATGAAAATTACGACCAACCGTTTTCCAAAAATAAACATGGTACCAGGTGTGTTGAAGTTAACCGTTTTTACTTAGTCTCTTCTTGCCTGAGTATTTCCGAACGCAATTGATCTCCCTTTCATTGATTTTACAAGAACAAAGTTGTAAAACAAATATATGGTCACAAGAAATAAAGCCATTAATATCAAAAGGGAGTTATTAAGATTCCCTCTTGTATTTCATGCAAATTCTTTTGAAGGGGATCTTCTAGTCTGTCTAGGTTTTCTCAATAATTTTCAATATTTTACCAATATTTCTTGTATATCGGGTAAATGACAACCAAACTTTCGTGATAAAGGAGAGCAAGTCGAAACTGCGGGAGAAGCAGGAAACCAGTAGCGTCTTCTCAATTATAAAATTTAACAGATAAAATTTTGTATATTTTTCATTTATCAATTTATGTTCTGCACGTCGCAAGCTAATGTTCATGTGGCTATAGAGTTTGCAATCTTTAACCCTTTAATCGCTATCATTGACCAAGATCAATTCTTTCTCAATATGACATGATATTACTACTTAATGAACAAAGGAAATTATCATCTCAGGTGTTTAAACAAATTCTCCCACTTGCAATGGAAGGAATATTGAGGGAACAGAGAGGAGAATATGTATTCTGATACCAGGGATTTAAAGGTTAACAAATCTGAGGGAATATTGCGGGAACAGAGGGGAGAATATGTATTCTGATACCAGTGATTTAAGGGTTAACAAATCAGAAGGAATATTGAGGGAACGCAGGGGAGAATATGTATTCCGATACCAGGGATTTAAGGTTGAGAAATGAGTTTTTTGGCATCTGTTAACTTGTGTATTATTGCGATAGGTTAAATGTCTAAACGCATGTTCCCTTTCAGGCAGTAATATTTGAATCTCTTTTCGTTTTACTTTTGTTTACAAAAACAAAATTTTCTGTAAGCTGGGACAATTTGTCTTTCGTTGTGTTCCACTGAATTGTGCGGTCTGCTGTGTAAAGGATTGTTACTAACAACATCCACGGTGTCGCGCTCTGTGCCTTTTTGTTTTATTCCATCAACTTTGCCGTCAGCTAGCTATAGTTGTCAAATTTTACAAAATTTTGACAGGTTCTGTTTAAAACGACCAATCGAATTTTGCAATGAAAAGAGGAAGTTTTCATACCTCTTTGTATTGTTTTAACAAAACACTGTTTTGCAGCTGGAAACAACTGACCTTTCGGCTTAAAAAATGTGGAAAACATATAATATTGTTTTCATTCTTGTGTAGTACGGCAGGATATTTTTTTACGAGTTACGCTCAGTATACTCTAGCGAGTCCATTGGGGGTGAAAATGTCCCATTATGTCATACACTAAACCATCCAGCAATAAATGTATTATTCCACTTTAGTTTTTGAGAAGGAAAGGCCTACAGTAGCGATTCCTTTACCTGCGGAAATCCGCGCTTTTTGACGGGTTTGTTGCTTGGTCAAGAGACAGAAACTTTTCAAACTTGTTTTTCAGACGAGCAAGCATAGCATCTTCAAAGGGTGAAAAAAAATATACGTAAGGATCAAACAGGATGTTTTTGCAGCGCAAACTGTTTCATGTTTGAAGGACAAGGCGAGTTTAGTCTGAAGAGCTGACAGCTGAACAAACCCCTATCAATAAGAACAGCAAAGCCAGGGTTTTTGTAAGCTTATAGTTAACGAAGGTTTAGATAACCAGCGGAATGACATAGTTTACCTCAAAAACTTTAAAATTTACAAATAATTGTTTGTTTTATGTTCTTTGGGTTGAGCGTAGCTAAAATTTTAATCCGTTCAAATCGGTGTTGTAGAGTATAAATACTTAACAATTATGCGCGAACTCGCGCAATATATATGGGTTATTGGCCAAGCGTGAGGTCAAGATGGCGGGATATTGGCCAAGTTTGTTTTGCGTGTTTATGAATGAGACGAAGGCGAGGCCCATAAACACGTAAAAAAAGAACGAGGCCAATATCCCGCAATCTTGACCGAACAAGCTTGCTCAATAAAGGCTTTATTATGACTCAAAGCACTCTATTAAAAGACAGTAAAACGCAGGACGAACGGTTGAGATGGCTCCATCTTGACCTCGTGGGTAGCCAATCACAGCAGGAGAATTGATTGATCGTGACCACTGAAAGAGCAAATAATGTAATATCGCCCGTTATTGTTCAAGTTATAAACTTTCTCAATAATTTTCAATATTTTACCAATATTTCTGTATATCGGGTAAATGACAACCAAAACTTTCGTGATAAAGGAGAGCAAGTCGAAACTGCGGGAGAAGCAGGAAACCAGTAGCGTCTTCTCAATTATTATAAAATTTAACAGATAAAATTTTGTATAATATTTTTCATTTATCAATTTATGTTCTGCACGTCGCAAGCTAATGTTCATGTGGCTATAGAGTTTGCAATCTTTAACCCTTTAATCGCTATCATTGACCAAGATCAATTCTTTCTCAATATGACATGATATTACTACTTAATGAACAAAGGAAATTATCATCTCAGGTGTTTAAACAAATTTCTCCCACTTGCAATGGAAGGAATATTGAGGGAACAGAGAGGAGAATATGTATTCTGATACCAGGGATTTAAAGGTTAACAAATCTGAGGGAATATTGCGGGAACAGAGGGGAAATATATATATTCTGATACCAGTGATTTAAGGGTTAACAAATCAGAAGGAATATTGAGGGAACGCAGGGGAGAATATGTATTCCATACCAGGGATTAAGGTGAGAAATGAGTTTTTTGGCAACTGTTAACTTGTGTATTATTGCGATAGGTTAAATGTCTAAACGCATGTTCCCTTTCAGGCAGTAAATATAAGAAACTCTTTTCGTTTTACTTTTGTTTACAAAAACAAAAAAATTTTCTGTAAGCTGGGACAATTTGTCTTTCGTTGTGTTCCACTGAATTGTGCGGTCTGCTGGTGTAAAGGATTGTTACTAACAACATCCACGGTGTCGCGCTCTGTGCCTTTTTGTTTTATTCCATCAACTTTGCCGTCAGCTAGCTATAGTTGTCAAAAATTTTACAAAATTTTGACAGTTCTGTTTAAAACGACCAATCGAATTTTGCAATGAAAAAAGAGAAGTTTTCATACCTCTTTGTATTGTTTTAACAAAACACTGTTTGCAGCTGGAAACAACTGACCTTTCGGCTTTAAAAAATGTGGAAAACATATAATATTGTTTTCATTCTTGTGTAGTACGGCAGGATATTTTTTTACGAGTTACGCTCAGTATACTCTAGCGAGTCCATTGGGGGTGAAAATGTCCCATTATGTCATACACTAAACCATCCAGCAATAAATGTATTATTCCACTTTAGTTTTTGAGAAGGAAAGGCCTGCAGTAGCGATTCCTTTACCTGCGGAAATCCGCGCTTTTTGACGGGTTTTTTTGCTTGGTCAAGAGACAGAAACTTTTCAAACTTGTTTTTTCAGACGAGCAAGCATAGCATCTTCAAAGGGTGAAAAAAAATATACGTAAGGATCAAACAGGATTTTTTGCAGCGCAAACTGTTTCATGTTTGAAGGACAAGGCGAGTTTAGTCTGAAGAGCTGACAGCTGAACAAACCCCTATCAATAAGAACAGCAAAGCCAGGGTTTTTGTAAGCTTATAGTTAACGAAGGTTTAGATAACCAGCGGAATGACATAGTTTACCTCAAAAACTTTAAAATTTACAAATAATTGTTTGTTTTATGTTGTTCTTGGTTGAGCGTAGCTAAAATTTTAATCCGTTCAAATCGGTGTTGTAGAGTATAAATACTTAACAATTATGCGCGAACTCGCGCAATATATATGGGTTATTGGCCAAGCGTGAGGTCAAGATGGCGGGATATTGGCCAAGTTTGTTTTGCGTGTGTTATGAAATGAGACGAAGGCGAGGCCCATAAACACGTAAAAAAAGAAACGAGGCCAATATCCCGCAATCTTGACCGAACAAGCTTGCTCAATAAAGGCTTATTATGACTCAAAGCACTCTATTAAAAGACAGTAAAACGCAGGACGAACGGTTGAGATGGCTCCATCTTGACCTCGTGGGTAGCCAATCACAGCAGGAGAATTGATTGATCGTGACCACTGAAAGAGCAAATAAATAATAATATCGCCCGTTATTGTTCAACAAGTTATAACACTGTCCCAAATTTTTCATGGTGCACAAAGTGTTCGTTGTATGCACCCAAGAGAATCCTGCGAAATACGCATATTTTACTGTCGATTATTGGAGAGAAATATCGGATTTTCCAGCTTCTCTGCAATTAAATCATGCTTTGGATACGAAATCAATTATCCTGAATATTATCGCCTTGTCGGCTGAGGGTAATGGATGAGAAGTTGTAATACCAATAGACAACAAATTACTTCTGGTAATTATTTCCTTGCAGAACTCGTTTACGCGTGTTTCAAGGCTTTGAAAGCTCATTATTGCTATAAAGGCAGCTGGTTCCACTACTCTACAATAATTGACGTTAATTTTGGTAAGTGTATTAAATGCTTCTATTGAACTCTATTGAATGTGCAATGGTTTTGTAAATCTGGAATATTATTCCTCTCGCACTTCTCTTTTTATCTTCTTAATGAGCGTGGAAGGGTCAGCCTCTGCCTAACCCCCCTCCCTACCTCAACCCTCTCGCACTCCTCTTTTTATCTTCTTAATGAGCATGGAAGGGTCAGCTTCTGCGTAAACCCCCCCCCCCCACCTCATTCCTCTCGCACACCATTTTTTATCTTCTTAATGAGCATGGAAGGGTCAGCTTCTGCCAACCCATCCCACCTCATTCCTCTCGCACTTCTCTTTTTATCTTCTCTTAATAAGCATGGAAGGGTCAGCTTCTGCCTAACCCCCCTATCTACCTCAATCCTCGCGCAGTCCTCTTTTTATCTTCTTAATGAGCATGGAAGGGTCAGCTTCTGCCTAACCCCCCCCCCCCTACCTATTACCTCAAGCACTGCTCTTTTTATCTTCTTAATGACCATGGAAGGGTCAGCTTCTGCCTAATCCCCCTCCCTACCTCATTCCTCTCGCACTCCTCTATTTATCTTCTTAATGAGCATGGAAGGGTCAGCTTCTGCCTAACCCCCCTCCCTACCTCATTCTTCTCGCACTCCTCTTTTTATCTTCTTAATGAGCATGGAAGGGTCAGCTTCTGCCTAACCCCCCTACCTCATACCTCTCGCACTCCTCTTTTTATCTTCTTATTGAGCATGGAAGGGTCAGCTTCTGCCAACCCCCCCCCCCCCACCTCATTCCTCTCGCACACCTCTTTTTATCTTCTTATTGAGCATGGAAGGGTCAGCTTCTGCCTTACCCACCCCCCCTCATTCCTCTCGCACTTGTCTTTTTATCTTCTTAATGAGCATGGAAGGGTCAGCTTCTGCCTAACCCCCCCCCCTACCTCATTCCTCTCGCACTCCTCTTTTTATCTTCTTAATGAGCATGGAAGGGTCATCTTCTGCCTAACCCCCCTAACTCATTCCTCCCGCAATCCTCTTTTTATCTTCTTAATGAGCTCGAAGGGTCAGCTTCTGCCTAAATCCCCCCCCCTCTCTGATTCCTCTCGCACTCCTCTTTTTATCTTCTTAATGAGCATGGAAGGTCAGCTTCTGCCTTACCCACCCCCCGCCCTCCCTTATTCCTCTCGCACTCCTCTTTTTATCTTTTAATGAGCACGGAAAGGTCAGCTTCTGCCTTACCCACCCCCTCTCCCTCATTCCTCTCGCACTCCTCTTTTTATCTTCTTAATGAGCGTGGAAGGGTCAGCTTCTGCCTTACCCACCCCTACTCCCTCCTTCCTCTCGCACTCCTCTTTTTATCTTCTTAATGAGCGCGGAAAGGTCAGCTTCTGCCTTAGCCACCCCCTCCTCATTCCTCTCGCACTCCTCTTTTTATCTTTTTAATGAGCACGGAAAGGTCAGCTTCTGCCTTACCCACCCCCTCTCCCTCATTCCTCTCGCACTTCTCTTTTTATCTTCTTAATGAGCGTGGAAGGGTCAGCTTCTGCCTTACCCACCCTACTCCCTCCTTCCTCTCGCACTCCTCTTTTTATCTTCTTAATGAGCGCGGAAAGGTCAGCTTCTGCCTTAGCCACTCCCCCTCCCTCATTCCTCTCACACTCCTTTTTTTTATCTTCTTAATGAGCGCGGAAGGGTCAGCTTCTGTCTTACCCACTCCCCCTCCCTCATTCCTCTCGCACTCCTCTTTTTATCTTCTTAATGAGCATGGAAGGGTCAGCTTCTGCCTAACCCACCCCACTACCTCAATCCTCTCGCACTCCTCTTTGATCTTCTTATTGAGCATAGAAGGGTCAGCTTCTATCAACCCCTTCCCCCCCCCCACCTCATTCCTCTCGCATTCCTCTTTTTATCTTCTTAAAGAGCATGGAAGGGTCAGCTTCTGGCAACCCTCCACCCACCTCATTCCTCTCGCAAATCTTTTTATCTTCTTAATGAGCATGGAAGGGTCAGCTTCTGACAAACCCCCACCCCCCCTCCAACCTTATTCCTCTCGCACTCCTCTTTCTATCTTCTTAATGAGCATGGAAGGGTCAGCTTCTCCCTTACCCACGCCCCCTCCCTCATTCCTCTCGCACTCCTCTTTTTATCTTCTTAATGAGCATGGAAGGTCAGCTTCTGCCTAACCACCCCCCCCCCTACCTCATTCTTCTCGCACTTCCTTTTTATCTTCTTAATAAGCATGGAAGGTGAGCTTCTGCCTGACACTCCTCCCTACCTCAATCCTCTCGCACTCCTCTTTTTATCTTCTTAATGAGCATGGAAGGTCAGCTTCTGCCTAACCCCTCCCCCCCTACCCATTCCTCTCGCACTCCTCTTTTTATCTTCTTAATAAGCATGGAAGGGTCCGCTTCTGCCACCCCCTCCCCGCCTCCACCTCATTCTTCTTGCACTTCTCTTTTTATCTTCGTAATGAGCATGGAAGGGTCCGCTTCTGCCTACCCCCCCCTACCTCATTCCTCTCGCACTCCTCTTTTTATGTTTTGAATAAGCATAGAAGGGTCAACTTCTGGCAACCCTCCCCCACCTCATTCCTCTCGCAAATCTTTTTATCTTCTTAATGAGAATGGAAGGTTCAGCTTCTGCCTTACCCCTCCTCCCCACCTCATTCCTCTCGCACTCCTCTTTTTATCTTCTTAATGAGCATGGAAGGGTCAGCTTCTGCCAACCCCCCCCCCCACCTCATTCCTCTCGCACTTCTCTTTTTATCTTCTTAATGAGCATGGAAGGGTCAGCTTCTGCCTAACCCCCCTCCCTACGTCAATCCTCTCGCACTCGTCTTTTTATCTTCTTAATGAACATTGAAGGGTCAGCTTCTCCCGAACCCCCACTACCTCATTCCACTCGCACTCCTCTTTTTATCTTCTTAATGAGCATGGAAGGGTTAGCTTCTGCCAACCCCCCCCCTCCACCTCATTCCTCTCGCACTTCTCTTTTTATCTTCTTAATGAGCATGGAAGGGTCAGCTTCTGCCTAACCCCCTCCCTACCTCAATCCTATCGCACTCGTCTTTTTATCTTCTTAATGAGCATTGAAGGGTCAGCTTCTGCCTAACCCCCTACCTTATTCCTCTCGCACTGCTCTTTTTGTCTTCTTATTGAGCATGGAAGGGTCAGCTTCTGGCAACCCCACCCCCCCCCCCACCTCATTCCTCTCGCACTCCTCTTTTTATCTTCTTAAAGAGCATGGCATGGCAGCTTCTGCCAACCCCCCCCCCGACCTCATTCCTCTCGCACACCTATTTTATCTTCTTAATGAGCATGGAAGGGTCAGCTTCTGGCTAACCTCCCCCCCCCTACCTCATTCCTCTCGCACTCCTCTTTTTATCTTCTAAATGAGCATGGAAGGGTCAGCTTCTGCCTAAACCCCCCTACCTCATTCCTCTGCACTCCTCTTTTTATCTCCTTAACGAGCTCGGAAGGGTCAGCTTCGGCCTAACCCCCCCCCCTCCTTGATTCCTCGCGCACTCCTCTTTTTATCTTCTTAATGAGCATGGAAGGGTCAGCTTCTTCCTAACCTCCCCCCACCTCATTCCTCTCGCACTCCTCTTTTTATCTTCTTAATGAGCATGGAAGGGTCAGCTTCTGTCTAACTCCCCCCCCCTACTTTATTCCTTTTGCACTCCTATTTTTATCTTCTTAATGAGCATGGAAGGGTAAGCTTCTGCTCACCCCCCCCCCCCCCCCCTCACTACCTCATTCCTCCCGCACTCCTCTTCTTATCATCTTAATGAGCTCGGAAGGGTTCGCACTTCTCTTTTATCTTCTTAATGAGCATGGAAGGGTCAGCTTCTGCCTAACCCCCCTCCCTACGTCAATCTCTCGCACTCGTCTTTTTATCTTCTTAATGAGCATTGAAGGGTCAGCTTCTCCGAACCCCCTACCTCATTCCACTCGCACTCCTCTTTTTATCTTCTTTAATGAGCATGGAAGGGTTAGCTTCTGCCAACCCCCCCCCCCTTCATTCCTCTCGCACTTCTCTTTTTATCTTCTTAATGAGCATGGAAGGGTCAGCTTCTGCCTAACCCCCTCCCTACCTCAATCCTATCGCACTCGTCTCTTTTATCTTCTTAATGAGCATTGAAGGGTCAGCTTCTGCCTAACCCCCCCTACCTTATTCCTCTCGCACTGCTCTTTTTGTCTTCTTATTGAGCATGGAAGTCAGCTTCTGGCAAACCCCACCCCCCCCCCCCCACCTCATTCCTCTCGCACTCCTCTTTTTATCTTCTTAAAGACCATGGCATGGGCAGCTTCTGCCAACCCCCCCCCCCGACCTCATTCCTCTCGCACACCTATTTTTATCTTCTTAATGAGCATGGAAGGGTCAGCTTCTGGCTAACCTCCCCCACCCCTACCTCATTTCTCTCGCACTCCTCTTTTTATCTTCTAAATGAGCATGGAAGGGTCAGCTTCTGCCTAAACCCCCTACCTCATTCCTCTTGCACTCCTCTTTTTATCTCCTTAACGAGCTCGGAAGGGTCAGCTTCGGCCTAACCCCCCCCCTCCTTGATTCCTCGCGCACTCCTCTTTTTATCTTCTTAATGAGCATGGAAGGGTCAGCTTCTTCCTAACCTCTCCCCTACCTCATTCCTCTCGCACTCCTCTTTTTATCTTCTTAATGAGCATGGAAGAGGTCAGCTTCTGTCTAACCTCCCCCCCTACTTTATTCCTTTTGCACTCCTATTTTTATCTTCTTAATGAGCATGGAAGGGTAAGCTTCTGCCTCACCCCCCCTCCCTACCTCATTCCTCCCGCACTCCTCTTCTTATCATCTTAATGAGCTCGGAAGGGTCAGCTTCTGCCTAAATTCCCCCTCCCTGATTCCTCTCGCACTCCTCTTTTTACTCTCTTAATGAGTATGGAAGGGTCAGCTTCTTCCTAACCTCCCCCGCCCTACCTTATTTTTCTCGCACTCCTCTTTTTATCTTCTTAATGAACATGGAAGGGTCAGCTTCTTCTGCTTACCCACCCCCCCTTCCCTTATTCCTCTCGCACCCCTCTTTTTATCTTCTTAATGAGCGCGGAAGGGTCAGCTTCTGCCTTATCCACCCCTTCCCTCATTCCTCTCGCACTCCTCTTTTTATCTTCTTAGTAGCGTGGAAGGGTCAGCTTCTTCCTTACTCACTCTACTCCCTCATTCCTCTCGCACGCCTCTTTTTATCTTCTCAATGAGCGCGGAATGGTCAGCTTCTGCCTTACCCACCCCTACTCCCTCATTCCTCTCGCACTCCTCTTTTTATCTTCTTAATGAGCGCGGAAGGGTCAGCTTCTGCCTTACCCACCCCCCCTCCTCATTCCTCTCGCACTCTTCTTCTTATCTTCTTATTGAGCGTGAAGGGTCAGCTTCTGTCTGTCCCACTCCCCCTCCCTCATTCCTCTCGCACTCCTCTTTTTATCTTCTTAATGAGCGCGGAAGGGTCAGCTTCTGTCTTAACCCCTCCCTTCCTCATTCTCTCGCACTCCTCTTTTTATCTTCTTAAGTAGCATGGAAGGGTCAGCTTCTTCCTTACTCACCCTACTCCCTCATTCCTCTCGCACTCCTCTTTTTATCTTCTCAATGAGCGCGGAATGGTCAGCTTCTGCTTACCCACCCCTACTCCCTCATTCCTCTCGCACCTTCTTTTTAACTTCTTAATGAGCGCGGAAGGGTCAGCTTCTGTCTTACCCACTCCCTCCTTCATTCCTCTCGCACTCCTGTTTTTATCTTCTTAATGAGCATGGAAGGGTCAGCTTCTGCCTAACCCCCCCTATCTCATTCCTCTCGCACTCCTCTTTTTATCTTCTTATTGAGCATGGAAGGGTCAGCTTCTTCCGAACCCCCCCCCCACCTCATTCCTCTCGCACTCCTCTTTTTATCTTCTTAATGAGCATGGAAGGGTCAGCTTCTTCCATCCCCCCCCCCCTACCTCATTCCTCTCGCACACCCTTTTTATCTTCTTAATGAGCTCGGAAGGGTCAGCTTCTGGCTAACCCCCCCCCTACCTGATTCCTCTTGCACTCCTCTTTTTATCTTCTTAATGAGCATGGAAGGGTCAGCTTCTTCCTAAACCCCCCTACCTCATTTTTCTCGCACTCCTCTTTTTATCTTCTTAATGAGCATGGAAGGGTCAGCTTCTGCCTAACCCCACCCCCCTCCTTATTCCTCTCGCACTCCTTTTTTTATCTTCTTAATGAGCGCGGAAGGGTCAGCTTCTGCCTTACCCCCCCCCCCTCCCTCATTCCTCTCGCACTCCTCTTTTTATCTTCTTAATGAGCATGGAAGGGTCAGCTTCTGGCTACACCCCCCCTCCCTCATTCCTCTCGCACTCTCTTTTTATCTTCTTAATGAGCGTGGAAGGGTCAGCTTCTGCCTACCCCCCCTACCTCCTTCCTCTCGCACTCCTCTTTTTATCTTCTTAATGAGCGCGGAAGGTCAGCTTCTGCCTAGCCCCCCCCTCCCTCATTCCTCCCGCACTCCTCTTTTATCTTCTTAATGAGCACGGAAGGGTCAGCTTCTGCTAACCCCCCCTCCCTCATTCCTCTCGCACTCCTCTTTTTATCTTCTTAATGAGCATGGAAGGGTCAGCTTCCTAATTCCTCTCGCACTCCTCTTTTTATCTTCTTAATGAGCAATGAAGGGTCAGCTTCTGCCTTACCCACCCCCCTCCCTTATTCCTCTCGCACTCCTCTTTTTATCTTCTTAATGAGCGCGGAAAGGTCAGCTTCTGCCTTACCCACCCCCCTCCCTCATTCCTCTCGCACTCTTCTTTTATCTTTCTTAATGAGCACGGAAGGGTCAGCTTCTGTCTGTCCCACTCCCCCTCCCTCATTCCTCTCGCACTCCTCTTTTTATCTTCTTAATGAGCGTGGAAGGGTCAGCTTCTGTCTTACCCCCTCCCCCTTCCTCATTCCTCTCGCACTCCTCTTTTTATCTTCGTAATGAGCACGGTAGGGTCAGCTTCTGCGTAACCCCCCGTCTCCCCCATTCCGCTAGCACTCGTCTTTTTATCTGGGCAGCCTCTTCCTAATCCCCTCCTCCCCCCCCCCCCCCCTCTCCCCAAAAGGAAGCTTTCGAATTTGTTGGCTTTGATATTATCAAAGTGAAAAGTTATGAACAAAAAAACAATTTAAGAATAGGGATGATATTATTTTATCCAGGAAAAGTGAGAATGTGAAGCTATCATCCACTGAATCCTCGTGCGTATCCGTTTGCCCTTTATTAGGTAAGTAATAATATTTGCTGTTAACTGCCAGGTTCGTTAATTTCAAACTTCTGATCGAAAAGGTGGTAAGTAACGTACATATGGCAGATTTTCTAATTAGTGTGAACAGTAGATATCATGTTCATCACACATGGCTACCTTGAGACCGGCTCACCAGCTCCCTACCAGAGACACGTTAATAGTATCTGAACACAAAATTCCAACACCGATACTGTTTATGTGCGTGTTTATACAAATACTGCGGGTAGAAATAATTTTGAAAGGCATATGGTCGAGTTGTTGTCATTGGCCTTATGGACAGGAAAAGAAAAATACAAGAGACAGTGGCTAAAGAGCACAGTAAAGTTTTGCTTGCAATCACTCGCGCGCTTCTTACCATTGTATTTGGTACCTTTGATATTGCAGCAAATCCCGTCATTTGACCTGAACAAAGAACAACCCAAATGAACAAACAGTGGCTAAAAACAAACCGGAAAATAATGCACAACAATCAAAGAAAACAAGCAAAACAGAGAATTTGATGTAAAAACTTCACATGACTATCCACTGGCCACCCTCTTGTATGCCTGAGGGCTCAGTTTAGTGTTGATATTAACCTTATGAAAGTATTTTACTCATTTCATAAGTTCATGTTCATCCATGTCCTTTATTTAAATTCGGATCAGTTAAAGAGGCAAGGTAGAGAAAAACTGATTTAGGACAAAAATAGTATTCAGTGTTGAAAGGTGTTTTGATTATCAAGGTTAACATTAATTTGAAACAACAAAATGACTCCTTACCTCAATGATCTTTTTAATCATCTTTTCCAGAACGGGAAACACCGTTACATAGAAAAGGAAATACATTTGAGCAATTAAATATGAACCTCTTCAGCATCCAAGTGCTTTTCTATCTGTTTGTGCTGATGTGGGATGAAAACAACAGCGCCCTCGGAAGAGGTAGGCATGCAAATTGTTTTCGATGTCGTGGGTTGAATTTTCCTCAGTATTTGTTCAAATTGACCCTCAAAAAGAGCTAATTTCGAACGAAGAATTAATGTCTCTAAAATAAGGGTTGTAGCGACTCCCGATTACAGCCCAGCTACCAAGTTTATCTAAGTTTACCAGCCCCAGAGTCATAACCGACAAACTAAAGGATCACAACCGGCTTCAGTAAGCAAAGCATTTTTACCCATCCAGCTTTTCCCACGAAAATCGCTGCAGTTGGTTGCTTTCGCATCAATATACTATCCACTTTTACTTCCTGTAAAAACAGGTTATATGGTTTATGGCAATAAAAATAAAAATCGAAACTTTTATACCTTTGACCTACACGGTAAGGTTAATAGCTTCTTTGTTAAAAATTCAAAAGCCAACCCGAGAGAAGACAAAAATTAAGCACCCAGCTGATATCTTCACTCTCTTGGTCTCAACTTCAAGATCCACCCTTAACCCGCGTGTGTTTTCTGGGCGTATGGAAAAGCAGGAAACCGGAAAGCCAGAAAGCCGGAATCCGGAATCCGGAAAGCCGGAAAGCCGGAATACCGGAATGCCGAAATGCCGGAATACCGGAAAGTCGTAATACCGGAATGCCCGAAAGTGCCGGTAAACCGGAAAGTGCTAGTCAGAAAAGGAAAATTAAGTTTGAGCGCAATAGAATAGAATTAAAAGGCGAATAGTTGTTCTTTTATAAAATTGTTTTATAAAAGTCGCACACCCTGCAGCATTCCTGCTCCCGAGATTTTTTATTACTTAAATTTTTTCCACGACGGCGAAAAAATTTAATTTGATATTATGGACGCTTGCGTTCTTCAGGTGTAATCTACAGATGATTGACAGTTGTACTCCACCTTTACTTTCTAGGTGTGAGAATATTTTTCCTAGATGATTGAACCAGGAAGTCCTGATAAGAAAAGGAAATTATAAATGAATGTTATGGCTTGTTTTATTTCGCGGTATAACATTTTTGCCTCGCCTTTCAGATATCATCATGATCAAACCCGAGAGATGGCAGGAAAGTGTTCAGCATATTTATTATTTTTCGTGAACTACATGTATTTGTTCACACTTTCGTTTCTTGAAGCCCATCGCCTCAGTTTTAGTACACGTTTCTCAATTTGAAAGGTAAGTTTCGCGATTGGAAAAAACATTCTCACGGCTTGAAAGTAAAGGTGGAGTACAGCTGTCAATCATTTGCAGCTTACACCTGAAGAATGTAAGTGTCCGTAATATCAATTTAAATTGTTTCGCCGCCGTGAAAAAAAAATTGAGTAATAAAAATCTCAGGAGCAGGAATGTTACAGGGTGTGCGACCTTTATAAAACAAAATTATTAAAGAAAAACTATTTTCCTTTTGATTTTATTCCATTTCGCTCAAACTTAATTTTCCTTTTCTGACTAGCACTTTCCGGTTTACCGGCACTTTCCGGCAATCCGGTATTCCGGCTTTCCGGCATTCCGGCATTCCATCATTCCATCATTCCGGCATTCTGGCATTCCGACATTCGGGCTTTCCGGCATTCCGACTTTCCGGCTTTCCGACATTCTGGATTCTGGATTTTCCATACGCCCGTGTTTTATTCGTGAAGGCTACTTTTAGGCAAAAACAAAGAAACAGTTAATGAAAAATAGTGCTGATATTTTGGTGCCAGCATGAGCGTTCCCATGATTTAAGTACAAATGATGACTTGTAACCCATTGCCTCTCCTGATCTCGCGAGTTCTCTCCTGTTCTTCATTGCGTTATCTCAACACGAATTCCCTTGGGTGATCATCTCCTCACTTGTCAATGGATTTGATTGTTTATTTGTTGATGAAGTGGTCATCAGTTTAAAGTTTATTGTAACTTTCTTTTTTTACAGCATGTGCTCCAGTGGTAAACAACACTCTAACAAGCCCTGGATACCCAAACAACTATCCACACGACATGCACTGTACTTACTGGGTTCCAATCCCAGACGGCATGACATTGCTAATTACCTTTGAAGACTTTGACTTGATTGCTGCTTTGTGGGGGTCTTGCATCGAGTAAGTAAACAGAGGCGAGTTTTCTGGACAGTTTATACTCATTTAATTCAGGAAAGGGTTCAAGTTACAAAGATACCCTAAACAAACCTTAACTGTTTCCACCTGGTAATGGGCCACTGACCTGACTTGGAAGGATGACTTACTTAACCGTCATATCGTTGCTAGGGAAAGTTTGTGACCCTTATATCATGGGAACCCTAACATGCACAGATAACCTATTTGGCGGGTGTGTTTTTGTGACTGATAAGATTTTGGCTGGTCACGTACGTAACCATAACAAAAAAGCCTTAAACTCTCATGACGTACAAGACCGATACTAGGGAGCTTACGAAACTACGACGGCGACGGCAAAGAGAACGTCATTTAAAATGAAACTTCCCGTTTTTGTAACTCTTTCGCGATTATTCCAGCTTGTTTAACTTAAAAAGTGCTGGCGAACTGTCCAGATTCTGAATTACTGTGAACGGTGTTAAAATAAATGAAAAGAAAGAAAAATTTTCTGTCAAGCGGTCACGTTCTGGTGAAAAGCGAATATTTAGTCATTTCACGTCGTTGTTTTGCATATGACAGAAAAGAAATGTACAAAAATGTAAAACGCACGAGCAGAACTATTGTTTTTGCTCATTAAGCCCATTGTTGTGTTGCGTTCTCGTTGCCGTCGCCGTCGTAGTTTCGTAAGCTCCTTATTGAAAAACAGCGTCCGTTAAAAATCGCCAAAAAAGATTACGATTTCTTGAAATTCAATTTGTTATAGAAGATATCGCGTCGTACTCAGGTTAATTTGTACGTTTTCATCAATAGCATTTGGATTATTTACTTAACGACAGCTGCTTAATTTCTTAGGGTTGTATACAAAGCTGCAATGTACACAAATTTGCGAAAGTAATATTGGACCCTGCGTTCTTTTCTCCGCGTTTTTGGGATTTTCCTCTTTGATGCGCACCTAAAGACTTCAGCTTATTATGCAAACCCAAAAAAATATATCAAAAACACGATTTGCGCTGATACATTTCAATAACATATTAGTATCATTATCACCATCATTATCATTATCATTGATATCATTATCATTGTCATTAGCATTAGCAACAACAATAGCATTAACAATGGCAATATCAATAGTAACAACATAAGCAATAGCAACGACAGGGATAAAAACGACTGGACATGCGCATTACGAGCATGTCCTTCCCCCGATATTCGATTTTCAAAATGGCGGACGACGAATCACGATTCGACAGGTCATAGTAACGGCCCTGGACGGTCTCCCGCTTGCTCAAAGTTTTCAAAAACAACGCCAATTAACTGGTCAAGCACTTATGCTCAAGTTTTCTCTGTTACTACTGCGATCGAAACGGAATTTCGCAGTTTTTATCAGGCGACGAACAGATGTAATTTAAACGAAGTGTTTCAGCTTCCGAAATTTCGCTCCAGGTACAGTTTTGCTGTTTATTAAGGTCCTCACTGGTTCTCTAAGGGCTAAGAATTTTCTGTAGCTTGTTTATTCCTAAGGAGGATATCACAAGTGCTTTTTGATTCGTTAATCAGATGGGAATTTCTGAATGCTTCTTGTTTGTGAACTTCACTAACGTTCACTGAAGAAACGTGGTGCGCATTAGTGGAACACAGTAAAATGTCTGTTCTGGTTGTTTTCAATAGTTTGATCCACCTTTTATCACTCTGTTGCTGTTGCATTTATCAATAGTTAAATTGTTCAGTTTTGTTAGACAAGTTTTGTTAAAGATAGCTCGCGTTGCTTTAGTATTGTGCAACTCCAAACGTTTAAATAAATTGCTTTTAGTTTATTCCTTATTGTGTTCTTTTTTGCTTATATGTCACGATTCTCGCTTTTTGACCACAAAAATGTTTTGCCTAAAGACGCGTTGCCAGCTTCAGTGTGCGCATTTGTTTGTTGTTGTTGCAAGTTGGTGTTTAAGTTTTTTTTTAATTGTCCTTGTGTATTGCGTTAACGAGCAAGGTAACTTCCTGCTGCGGGAATGTTTGTTTGAGAGGATAAAGGCACGACTATGGTGGCCCATCAAAGCCATAGTATTTTTGTATATTTTTTCTTTGTTTTATTTTTTTTTATTATTCCTTTTTTCCTCCAATTTTTATTATTATCATCATTATTTCAAATAAAGAATGATCTTCGCAGTTTGAACGCAATTTTTTTGCAAATGCGAAAAGAAGACTTCAACGGGATTTGAACCCGTGATCTCGCGATACCGGTGCGATGCTCTAATCAACTGAGCTATGAAGCCAGTGACGTTGGGAGCAGGTCAATTGTGGGTTCATATATTCCTGAGAAAGAGAAGAGTGTGAATGAATGATGTATATG
The DNA here is from genome assembly GCA_016490735.1 of Pachyseris speciosa. Classification (NCBI taxonomy): domain Eukaryota; kingdom Metazoa; phylum Cnidaria; class Anthozoa; order Scleractinia; family Pachyseridae; genus Pachyseris; species Pachyseris speciosa. Next base: position 107,873 of record JAEMWC010001014.1, on the reverse strand, counting down.
AAATGAATCATATATAAACTGCGGAAATAAAATCAAATGAAGAATGATCCTCGCAGTTGTGAACGCAATTAATGCAATTGCGAAAAGAAGCCTAAAAAATTTCAGGACTTCAACGGGTTTTCAACCCGTGACCTCGCGATACCGCTGCGATGCTCTAACGAACTGAGCTATGAAGTCTATGAAGCCACTGACGTTGGGAAGAGTGTGAATGATGTATATGAAATAAATCATATATATAAACTGCGGAAGTGAAATTAAATGAAGAATGATTTCATTTCCGCAGTTCGTATATATGATTTATTTAATAGACATCATTCACACTTTTCTCTGTCAAGGGGACACATGAACCCATAATTGACCTGCTCCCAACGGCAGTGGCTTCACAGCTCAGTTGGTCAGAGCATCGCACCGGTAATCGCGAGGTCACGGGTTCAAACCCCGTTGAAGTCCTGAATTTTTTTTTCAGGCTTCTTTTCGCAAGCATAAATTGCGTTGACATCTGCGAGGATCATTCTTCATTTGATTTCATTTCCGCAGTTCATATATATGATTTATCTCATATACATCATTCTTATTCATATTTCATTTTTTAGTTTAGATTTCTTTTGTATTTTTGGTGCTTTTATTGTTTTTTTTTTTTTGTTTTTTTTTTTTAATTTCTGATACAGTTTCTTTCGAAATAATAACAACAAAAAAAAAATTGCCATAGCCCAGACGCCATAGGAAAAAACCTTTGTCATGGCCTGGCAATGCCATGGAAAAAACAAAACAAACAAACAACCTTGCATGGCGCAGCAATGCTGTAGGAAAATAAATAACCTTGCATGGCCCAGGAAAGCCATAGGAAAAAAAACTTACATACCCCAACAATGCCATAGACCACAATGCATTACGAGTATATCCCATAAGCCCAGGGGGATACTCGAGATTTCAAGTGACGGGGATGATCGAAGGATTTTTTTGGGTACGAAAATTTGGGAAGTATTTTTTGGGTAGCTTGATTTGAGTAGGGATTTTTTGGGGTATTCTTTGTGTTATAGCATTACCCCTTTTTGGGAACTTTCAAGGGCCACAAAATCGATTTTTTTGGGGGTTAATTTTGGTGAAGGGATTTTTTTGGGTTTTGCCGGAAGCCCTAGGGATTTTTTGGGTCTTGACTTTTGGCTCCATTTCCATCATCCCCGTCACTTGAAATCCCGAGTACCCGCCCTGGGCCCATAAGCCCCTACAAAGCTCTCTGTTTCAAAATGGAGACTAGAAGAAGATATTGAGCTTGAGAATGACCTTAAGAAGCAGGTTGGTCTTAACCTGCGACAATCAGAAATAGTAGACTTGATGAAAGACAAATATTCTATGTATTCTTGGAGCTTGAGGACTCTTTCCCGCCGTCTCCATCATTTTGAGATCTCCTACACCGACTACCCAGTTGATATAGACAAGGTAAAAGACGCTGTCGAGAAGTTGTCGACGTCTGTGGAATTTTTCGCAAGGTCGTTTGATGATACATCAAGTACTTGATAAACTTTGGAACCTGATCTCCCCGGAACTCGGCTCTCCAGCAGGGCGGTAGTTTATATCTTCCACCGTCTGTTTGTAGGCTCGGATGTAAATAAACTCTCTAACACCTCTCTTGAAGGATTTATGGTCAACCGAAAGGATCATGGTCTTATCCAGGCTAACTTAATGGTAATTGTGATATTGTTTAGCTAGAGAGCACAAAGTTAACTGAGCTCCTCCTCTTTACTTGTGTTCAATGCAGCTTGTTCTCTTTACCTTCTCTGTCTGACCAATACCTTGTGCCGCAATCATAACAGAAAATGCGATAAACTTGGCCAACAACCTTGTCCTTCTCTCACTTGCATATATATATTTTGGTTAGACTTAAAGTTCCCTCTCTGTGTTGGTGGATCTTAAGTTGGCTTGTACCCATACGATTTAACACTTTGCTGATCTCTTCTGAAGGTCCCTTTATAAAGGGAAATACAACTGGAAACGTACTACTGGACTGCTCGTTAGTGGAGTTGCTTCCTTCATCAGTGGGTGGGAGTACCTTCTCTTCTTCTCTTTTTCTGCGCTCTAGCCTTATTTTCACGCTGTTAATGGTTCAATCCAGGTAACCATTGACTCTCAAGGCTCTCCTGACATGGCGTCTCTTCTTGTTTCTGTCTACCGGGTCAGTGAAGTGTACAATGTTCTTAGCTCTTTTCAGAAAGGTTCTACTCCTCCCATAAATTATAGCGGATGATTACTATCGAAGTTTAAGTACTGGTCTCTAGGTGTTGTCTTGCGGAACACTCTCGTTTTGATGTTACCATCCTACGTCCCAACGGTCACTGTATTCAGGAAGGATGACGATTTTTCCATCCTTGTGGCCAAGTGTTCTTCTTTACCCAGGACTTGTGATACAGTCTCCACCTATGAGGTCCACCTACTATCATCATCAGTGGAGTTCAAATGGTTGGTGAAATCTACAGAAAAAGTTTCTTTCATACCAATAACAGTGTTTGTATCAGCTACGTATCTACGTTAGGGTTGACTGTGGCTATTGCCCTTTGTTCGCATTCCTCATATTCAATGGCACGGGAGAACCAATGGCAGCACCTTGTATCTTTCGATACTATTTTCTTTGAAAAAGAGAGTAAGTACATAAAGTAGTGGACAAGAAAGGTGATGATAGGATAAGTTTTCGCGAAGGAGGTTCCTTCTAGGAACGACTCGTCCGCTTAAAATCTTGAACTGATGACTTCTAGTGCTTTGTCCACCGGGACGCTTGTAAATTAGGGAGCTTCAGCAACGAGAACGTCAAATAACAATGGGCTTAATGAGCAGAATCAATCGCCTGCACGTACGTTTTCCATTTTAGTACATTTCGTTGTCGTCGTCGGCAAAACAACAACGTGAAATGACCAAAGTTTGTGTTTTCTCGAGAACGTGAGCGAATGACGGCAATCTTTTCTTTCTATTTTCTTACTTTGGCATCGTCCATAGCAATTTAGTCCCTGAACAGTTCGCCAGCATTTTTTAAGTTAAACAATTTCCAATAATCGCGGAAGAGTTACAAAAACGAGAAGTTATGTTTTGAAATAACGTTTTCGTTGCCGTCGTCGTCGTCTTTGCTTTAGCTCCCTATTACGTCCTCATGCCCTTAACTGGTTCCAGCTTCAAGCCCTTTGCCTCATCTGCATAAAATTCTGTTTTACCGGCAAGAGGAGATAGAATATCTGTCAGGCATGAGACACATGCGTATACGTACAGTTCCTGTGGAACTCAAGATGGGCATGAGGCGCATGTACACTTTGTGGACTTTAGGAAGATCATAGAGGCGAGGTGGTAGTTCACTAGTAAGGTAAAGTTTCTTGTACTGGTTAGTAGTTATGACCTCTCTGTCTTGAAAATTTTTCATGACATATATGAATTCTTCCTTATACTTCTTGGTCTGATCTGCTCTCAATTCTTTATAAGTGTTAGTATTATTTAAAGGCTGGTGGAAATTTTTGGTGATTCATTCTTGTTCATAATCACTGTGACTGCGCCTTTATCAGCGGCGAGTATCAGTATCAGTAACAGTATCAGTTCCGCGTCAGAGAAAACCCCATCTGAACAAATCTTTACCCATCTGTCCGTGATTAGTCCGAAAAGTTCCTTGTTATCACCATCATCACCATCACCACCGTCATCATCATCATCATCATCATCATCATCATCATCATCGTCGTCGTCGTCGTCGTCGTCGTCATCGGTCAGTGGCAGCGTGGGCGGCTAAAAACTTCCTGTTCTTATCCCTAGCAAACTTGGCTATTTGGCCACAAGAGAGTTGACCATAACCGTCGCTCATTAATCACTGGATGTATTGCAGACAGGAAGTCTTATGTCTCCCTGGTCTACGCTTACCTTGAGATAGGGTATGAGTAGCATACAACCTGGCTGGTTCATCCTCAGCATACGGAGAATGTGGCTCAGAAATCTAAACTGACCGGGCGAACTTGCTTAATGAGTAAACTAGCTGATGTCATTTCATAAATTCGGTCGTTAGACATGCGATCAAACATTTTAATATGTTGAGCATAGTACGATAGCACAAGGTGGTAAATGAGTTGTTTTCGTTCGTCATGCCCTTCATGTCCTAGAGAAGAACTGTAAACTGCCATGAAACTATGTGATATGTGCTGTATATAAATCCATTACTATTACCATTTGCTTCAGATCACTACCCACAGCCATAGGGGAGGACCGTAACACAGAAGGTTAACCACCACCTTGATGTATTAGGTTGCCCCGATTTGTCAAAAAATCTTGCAAATTTGTTTTGTTGTCGTTCTTCGAACTCGTTCTTTCACCTCCTGTGACTTCCTTGGTAACCTGCTCGACGTCTTTGGTATACGCTGTCATCTTGTTATCCAGTTCTTTGATAATCTTGACTGTCTGCCCAATTCTCCCGCCTAGCCAAGGTCTTTCCGCCCTCTCAAGGATTTCACCGATAAAACACCCTTGTGTTTGCAGTGAAGATTAAGTCGTAGATAGTTTCTGAATTTTATTTACAACTTCATTTCCCCTGTTTTCCAAGTCCCAAACGGTATTAACACCTTCTTTTCCATATTCACAACGTATACTCTTTATTATTGTTATCACCACCTTGCCGGAACAGTTTCTGTTCAACTGTAAATGCATGCTATTTTTTGTTAGTTCGGTGCTCTCAGGTTATCAATACCAAGTGTTTTTCTTGTGCGTAATTCTTTCTCGAAAATAACTTTTCATAAGTTACCACTCCAAAGTGCTAAATTTAAGGAAGTAAATAGAGAATCAATGAGACGTTGTTTAGTCCCTGATTACACGAGAGCGGTCCGAACTCAGGCAGGTACGACTTCAGATCGGTCCTATTACTTAAATGATTGCTTGTGTTTACATGATAGCGAACTGAAAATTATCTCAGACCGGTCTGACTCATTCGATTCCGTGACTCATTCACTCGGCCCGGTGAGAAGTCAGATCAGGGTACCATGTAAAACGCGAGCACAGTGCAGCGTCGCGTCTCCTTGCAATTTCGCGCTTGCGTGTATTTCTCAAGTCCCACAATCCATCGCCAAAATTAGAGACTACTCGCAGTCTAGTTGTATTCACTGAGAATTACGTGAGACGATGATAGTGCGGTGAATAAAAACGCTTGCTTGTTCTTATTCACTTACTTTTTAAAGCCTTGGCCTTATTACCTAAAGCAATGCCGCATTTAACTTTAATCAAAAGAAACAGAGAGGCTCCCTAAACGAGAGACAGCTATTTGCCACATTATATATTTGCTTTTATGTAAACATTAAGCGGGTGTAAAATTCGTACCGATTTGGTCTCGTACCAGTCTCATGTAGTCACCTTATTAACTTTCAGACTGGTCCCATGTAAAAACAAGCGGGTGTAAAATTCGTACCGATTTGGTCACGTACCAGTCTCATGTAGTCACCTTATTAACTTTCAGACTGGTCCCATGTAAACGTATTCATACCGCTTTGACTTTACACCGACGGACCGAGCTCATACTGGTCTGAGTGTTTAGGCCGGTCTGTGATCGCATCGGTCTGAGTTTGTAAACGCGGTCTTCTATGTAACTAGGGCCTCAGAATCCACAATAGTGTTTTTTTTTTTTTCGTAACGTTTTTTGAGTATTATCTTTTAAAGGCGCTTCATACTGAATATATATCGTATACAGCTTATAAAATAATCTTAACTTTTAATTCTAGAAGTGTGTATTAGTAACCTATTACGTTCGTTGCACAGCATCGTTTAATTATAAACAGTCTCTCTTGATCTCTTTCTCAGAGGCTGAACTGTAGTTTGAAAAAGAGTCTATGAGACATAACAACAACAGACATTAATTATTGAACTATAAATAGTTTTGTACCCCTCCACACTGAACATAAATTTGTTCTTTTTTTTTTTTTTTGAAGTTGGGGCTATTTAAAGCTCACCAGTGACAAGGGCCAGTCATTTGGTGTGTACTGTGGTAAGAAGACATGGGAGACAGTTGAAGTTACTGGAGACTATGCAGTGATAATATTCCACTCACGGTATAACTTCTTTGAAAATAAAGGATTTCAAATATCTTTCCGTTTCAACGCAAGCGGATCACAGCCGACAACAATAGGTACTGTGACTTTTTAATCGTAGTTTTATGTTTATTGTTAGCCATATATATTGACATTGAAAATAAGCAATAGCTTGCCCTGACGCACACTGTAACTATTGATTCAAATCCACGCTGAGGGGAAGAAAGAGAAAACATTTATAGTTTTGGAGTGATCGGGTAACAATTGACAAGTGTATTGACCGCGTTGAAAATAAGAAGTAGACAGTATCTTGTGTATGTTTATTGTCCAATAAAATAACACAGTACTTTTACTTGAGAAAGATGTTAAACTCAGCCTTTTTTTAGAAAAAAGAAAAAGTGTCAAAACATCTTCAAGGTTTTGAAATTGAATGTTGGCCAATGGCATTCAAGTGTTCAATAGAGTTCGCCTGTTTTGTTCGCTTGTTTGATGTTTTTCAGGCAAATTTCCGAGATCAGATACCATGAGTCAAAGGGGTTTTGTCCCGTTTAAAGCACTCAATTCTCTCACTATTATGACATAACTACTTCATAAAAATGCTATTATCACAACAAATCGAGCCAAAAACATACCTTTTTTTCAAGATTTTTGCTTTATGTCCGCTGAAATCTAACGACGCTGTTACACTGTGCAGTGTTTGTTGCAGCTTGTGTCGCAACGCCATTGCCAGACAGGTTGCACGAAACATTGTACCAAGTGTATTGACCCTGCAACGGCCGAAATCGATGCTAGACAAGTTGGACGAACCGTTGCAGAAAGCCGTATCAAGTTCTAAATTGGGACTAGAGACACCCCTGAAGGTACACGGTAACCTTAAGGAGCTGGAAAGAAAACTTCCCTTCAACCTCCACACGTTCCCTTCAGAACCACCCCAGATTTATTACTCCAGGGGTCCTAGTACTTTTTTTTAATGTGTTAAAGCATGATGTAACAGTGTGCCACGGGCCTTAGTTGATTGAGTGCACATTTGGCCGGCATCCATTAACGTGTTTGAGTACAGAATATAAAAAAATAAAAAAAAAACTCCCTGAAATTGACGCCTCTGCAAACGTTGCGCGTTAATTTAAGCCGCGCTATTTCATGCATGGATTGTAAAGGAAACATACCGGATATGAGAATATTGCTCTTTCCTGTGGTGATTTGTCATATATCAAAGCTAACTATTACTACGCTGTCAAATAAGTACGTGAAGTTATTATATTAAAACAACCCCAAGAAAGAGAAGCTTGGTTTCGCCTACACTAGCTTTAGTCTGGAGGACGTAAGTCGCGTTTGCTCATGGCGCTGCATCAATTCATTTTTGTTACTAGTCTCTTACCTACATTATAGTTTTAAACGCCAGTCTCTGCTGAGCCACATGACACAAGTCACGACATTGTTCTCTGAATTCGTTTACTTATCAGGTAATTTATGTGGTGGTTTGTGGTTAGCTAAGTATCCACATGGTGTGCAATCTATCAGTTGTCATGATCGGAATGGAGTCTATATCTTAGTAGCTTTAACCATAAGACATTTCTTATCCTTACGTGCGACTCAGGGATGTGTTGTTATTGTGGTGAACTATCCATCGATGCCATTTTCTCTTGTCGATGCTGGTCCCTACTATTGCTAGTGGGAGCATCGAGGCAACAGTCACCTCCATATTCAGTCACTTGACTGTTGGATTCTGTAATCAGCTAACACTTTTGCGGGACACGTGGTAAGCCAATCGCGCAGCCTCCATTCAACCCGTAGATGTATAGTAGGATAGACCACAACACTGGGATCTACGTTCCCTTCTCTTTGCGATCAGTGCGTGCGTTATTTTTACGTCTCTTTCAAGTTTTTCGTGGGGAGGAGAAGGAGACAAGGTCAAGGCTTTAACGTCACAGTCCAATGATGCGAACACGTGAACTGATGCAGATGTTACTTGTCCGGAGTTCTCACCAACTCCTCCATCCATGTCCAAAACACCCAATCTGAGTCGGATCGTGTTCGATCGGACTCATCGGAAGTCAGGTCGAACAAAAGACGAAATAATAATATGAGCCTCACTCGTTCTTAAAGAACGCGAGCGACCTTCCTCGTTTTTAATGCACGGGAGCGAAAATGACATTTTGTGCACAATCCGAGTCGTGTCGACTCTACTCGTCTTTGTTAAAGTCGATCCGTCTCACCGGAAGTCAGGTCATGTATAAATGAGCAAAGAGGGCTTCAAAATGGTGACGAAACGACACGATCTGAGTCGGGTCGACTCGACCGGTTTTATTACGTCAAAGACCCTTTAAGTCCCAAAACTTAAAAAAAAAAAAAAAAAAAAAAAAGACGCCCCCAACTTTTAATAAGTAACATTTGTTAATAATTATTAATTAATACTCTCCAATAGGAGGTGATAAGCACTATCAGCCAGTGACCTCTCTCCGAAAAAAATGTTTTTTTCTGAGATTGAAAGTAACGCCTGAAAGTCATATTCTTTCTCAAGTGCCTAAACCCGGCTTTGAAGGGGGGGGGGGGGGGGGGGGGTGAGGGGGGCTCTCCTATGAAAGGGGCGGGGATGCTTATCGAAAATTTGGAACTAAACCCGTAAAATGGGGTTGGAAGGCCTACACGACTCCTACTCGCATGTTTGCCGCTTATATTGGAGCCAAACCAAACCGAGATAAAATGCCTCAAAGGGTGTGAAAACAAGACTTAGTCGCTAAACAGAAATAACACGGGTTCGTTGATAACCCAGAAATGACCTTAGAGGTCAAAATACAAAGAATGTGACATTCAAACACATGGCTCCTTTTAGTTACTAAACATGCAAATCCTCTAATTCATCATGCAAACCCGCTGAAAACATACAAGAAGCTAAATCGGCAAAGTCTTCTGCGTTAATACTGTCTAGCCGAGGGTGAAACCCTCTACTAATCGGGGACACTAAAATAAGATCAATCGCAAAATAACAACATCTAGTTAACTTCCTAAGTAGGAAACTAGCATAGTTTAAAGAAACGCTATTTGTAACTTATAAAATAGGCATTGAACTGCTTAGCACACTTCTATGATCCTTTTTAAACTCCGGATTTGCGAACATGAATCAAATACATACAGTGGATTCTCGATAAGAACAATTCCGAGCGTTTTGAAAAAAAAAAGTAACTTACTGAAGCGGTCTTCTTTGCCAAAATGGTACATCACAATTACCATACATGACATTCTAACCGACAAGCGTCGCCATTTTTCCTATCACGAAGAGCTCGAGGTCAAAATAGGTAGGTTTTCTGTGTTAGACCTTTCCACGGTTTCTGACGCCATTTTGACTAAGGGGCAAATACGTCTAAAATCACAGTAAATGTATGGGATTTTATCCGACTTTGAACCGCTGTAACGCCGCCACAAAGAGGCGGATTTCAAACGTTTGCCACTATTTTAAAACGTTTTATTGTTATTGTTCATATAAAAGAAAATAAGGCCATTAAAGAAGGTACGACGTCCGTAAATTCGAATTATAAATCTTCGCATGTGGCTTCTAATTTCGCTACAATTTGCATAATTTTGATTAGAAGGATTTGAATGTCTGTATCTTCGTTTACGGCCGTTGTAGCCTGAATCTGTTCCTTTTACTTCATGAAACGCAGTACAAAAGTCTTTTAAAAGTCATTTTCATTGTGGAAATCTGCCTCTTTGTAGCGGCGTTACAGTGGTTCTTGAAAAGTCGGCCAAAATCCCATACATTTACTGTAATTTTAGTCATGTTTGCCCCCCCCCCCCTCCCCTAAGTAAAACCAACAACACAAAAAAGCAAAATATAACTAATTTTTCATTTAAATTTAACTCACATTTCCTGGAAGTTCTAAAATAAAATTTATAAAACGAAACAGTGAGTGAACTAACAAAGGATGTTAAATTTAATGATGCATTTTTTATCCGAAACTTCAACATTTCCTCCATTTATTCAAACATAAAATGCAAATACTTATAAAGAAATAGTTCAGTGACCTGCTAAAATCTAATCAAAACAGCAAAACAAGAATTGTGCTTACAACCTGTCTAATAAAGAGGGCACTAATGTTTCTGGCAGTGGTTTCTCAAAGAATAGAGTTAGGCTCGATAGGTTGACACCGCTGATGGCGAGTTACAGCTTACGACCACCACACGTGATAATAAAAGAGTAGCCGACTCTTGGAAGAATGTGTTCATCACAAACAAAAAAGTATAGTAGATCTACATGGGATAAACTAGAAAGCTTAACTCATTTTTTTGTAGCATGAAGCGACGGAGAGTATTCCTGGGTGGAATTCTATCAGTATGTCAGCAACACGCATTTATACACCTGGGTAGAGAGATGCAAATTGCAGTAAAACTGCAGAGTTTGTTGTCTGTGGAATTCAATGGTTCGAGGCTATCACCTTGGTAGGAAAAGGATGTGAGACACTCTGCTGGTATTCAGAGCTAAAATCTAATGCGCTAACAGCTGCAACAATGAAAAACGGTGAACATCCATTCCACAGTCTATAGTCTATAGAACTGAAGTGATAACAGTTTTTGGTGGGACCAGGGAGGGAGATGGTATTGAGATATTTTTCTAATAAAATATTAAGGGGCGTCAGATAAAAAAAGAAAAAGTTTTCTAACTTTTCAGCCATACCCCGCATTCAGCTTATTTATACAGCTTTACATACAGCTTATTTGGTCTGGACCATCGGCCACCCAAGTCTTACGACCTCGCTTCGCCATTGCATCTGACCAGGGGAATGTGGAAGCTGTCAATTCCCCCACGCTTGATGTGTAAACCTTGTGACGTCATGTGCATATCCATTCTCGACCCCAGAGCTCTTCCCTTTTGCGCATGTTTAACGGGCGTGAGGGTGGAGTGTTGTCTTGCTATTTATATATGCTGCTTGGGGAATAAGAAGGAAACATGAGGCCATATTAGCCCTCACTCGGCCTCGCATAAGTGGCAATCAGAACTTCAATGATTCACCTACACAGTTTTAATATTATGGCAAAGTTAGAATAACAAGACCTGAATTCCTTTCCATATTTTATTTTCACACTATGGCATCATGTTCATCATGTACAGATAGTAGCACTGTCCTCTCTAATACAACGTATCTTTCAAGTACAGTCAATATTGCTTGTGTTACGGATATCTAGGAAACGACGACCCATAAAAACAATGGAAGATTAGTGGCTTTTGACTGCTTTCGATCCCAGGAGTTTGTTTCCTTATATAGGTCCGCTAGCTTGCACTAAAGACCATTACAGAACGTACTATTTCGAGACCATTACTTGATGCAGATTCAGTGGATTTCACAATCTGCCTTACGCAACAAAGTGTTTATCAATAGATTTTATCGCATTAATCGCACGAAACTTACAATTTCCACGCACCAACATTAGTCACCACCGCTTCTCACAAAATCACAGCGAAAAGGCGTTATTCTTTGTTCAAAATCGCTGCTTTTGACGAAGAAACAACTTTACGCCATACATTTCTTTCTAGCGAAGTCTCTCGCGAAATGACTTGAGAGAAGGGCCGTCAACCACCTCAGTCGATCCGACTCACATCGGGTGTATTGGGCAACCCTCGCATTCCTTTTCCGCTTTCCTTCCCATTCCTCCCAATTTTCCCTCTCTTTTTCTCTCCCCCTCCCCCTCCCCTTTTACGCCTACCACCCAGGCTACAGAATGTACATGGAGTGCTCCTGATCGGTATGGTATATACAGCTGGTGAATCTAGCCTAAGGGATTTCTTTGAAGCTTACCAAGTTGTTTAGGATGTTTACGAATGGCTGCATTTCAACTGCAATGCCACCTGATAGAACAACATTCTCCGGCCATCTTTGCTGTTTCTGCAAGAAATACTACATGGCCAAACGGGTCTCTAGAAGGCAAGTTTCTCAAACATCGGGAAAATCAGTTCCGGTCCAGTGGCCACGAAAGCATCCCAGTATTATTTATAAAGTGATGATACTTTTATCTCTGAAAGTCACAAGAAGAAAATAAAAAAAACACACACACTTTAGAGCGTGCCGATTGTGCCCAAACGTACAAGTAGTCTCTTATTTTTTTATCATTTAATAAAGAAAGCGAAACAAGCGACCGTGTGCGAAATTTCCTAACGCGCACTGCGCTTATCCTAATTAACTGGAAACAACTTTCGACTGCGCTCGCGTGTTTAACTCGATCGTTTTATTGTGCATAATCAAAATAAAGGAACTACTCGTACTCTACTTTTTTCCTAACATACCGTAAAAGCTCTATTAAGCCCCCTCCCCTCTCTATTAACCCCCCTCTCTAATAAGCCCCCCGTTTGGAAGTCGTTTTATTGTAATAAGCCCCTCCCTCTCTAAACCCCCCCCCCCTCTCTTTTTGGGACATGAGATTTTGTAATGGGCCCCTCCTATTCCCTCTTACGAAATCCACTTCATGCAGCCCAGTTGGTTTATTTTTAGGCAAAGATACTTTTTGTCAGCCACTTGTTAATTTCGACTCGTAAACCATACTCGTCTGTAAAATTCATCGCTATCAGTATTTTCGCAAAGGTTTGTGAAGATCTGAGTACAGGAAATAAGAGCTAGAGGGGGGTGGTAGCTCGACTCAGCCCCAAAACGCCCAACATTTTAACAGAGGACCAAATCAGAGATGGGTGGTTATTTTGAAATATCGGCTTGGGTGAAAAACCATTTTAGGCTCATAATAGCTGGATGACAGCAACTGTTCAGCCCATAGTGTCACGGTGGTGTGGGAGTGTCTATCGCGTGACTTATTCTCACTCAAACTCTAACTCTCACACTAACTTAGGCCCAGAACTTAGCCCTTACCCGAGATCTTAACCATGATGCTGCAATCCTAGCTCCAACCATAGTTTTGAGTAGTGCTTAGGTATTGCTTTTATTTGATGACGCCATAAGTCCTAGTCACGTGACCTTGATTTTCTTCTTAAACAAATATACACCCAAATACATTGAGTTTGGTACAAAAACTATTATAAGACGAATACGGCGTGTTAAAGATTTCAAATAAGCCCCCTCTCTCTATGAAGCCACCCTCTCTAATAAGACCCCCGTCAATGAGGCCTGAAATTAAATAAGCCCCCCGGCTGCTTACTAGAGCTTTTACGGCAATTTATATTGTTATTACTAAACTACGGATATCAGATTTCCAGCATTTTCATTGGCTAATCGGAGACAGGCTACCAGCCTCGTATACTTGCTGTACCTTATATGGTCAATGAGCCCACCAGTAAATAATGAAAGCTGAATAAAACTGGCGGCCATTAACCGGCGCCCATTAAAAATCGTCTCACAGTGGAATTAACGAGTACAAATTCCGAAACTGGAACCGAAATAAAAAATGATATTCATTGCTGGGAATGTTAAAGCGACAAAGACCAGTGCTAGCATCGTGTTTAAAAAATTTTGTTGCAGCGTTGAGAAAATTTTCCGAGCTGTTGATGTTCAGCTTATAACAAAACACTTTCATGTACTGAAATATCGCAAGAGTTAAATAACTTAACTAAAAGAAATGGACAAAAAAAATTGGTTCAACAACAAGAGTCGACGTCGCAAGTCTGTAGATATGCTCATGGGCCAGTCTATTCAAAACAAAGTGAACAGCCACTATTTCAGCAAAGGTTCCAGCCGCATTCACTATTTTAGAAATCTATCTGACGATCGACATTAAAAGTTTTTAAAAACTAAAACTTAATCATCAGCCTCAAACTTTCGATCCTTACAAATACTGTACGATGTCTTGTAAAAATGAGAAAAATCGCCCTTCTTGTTGTTTTAGTTATTCTGTTCGGCCGTATGACCAGTTTTTGTGCCACGCATCACACAAATTTTAAGAAGCCATTTCTTGAAGCATAACCTGGACATTTGTCTTGCTTATCCCTCCTATATCTTGTTTCTGACCAGGTTTAGTGAGACAACGGACAATGTTCGATTCCATAACAATAAATAAAAACTGTGTCCTCGCCATTTTGATGAGATTCGCACATGGTGCGGCTTTTTTTTTTTTTTTTTTTTTTTTTTGATGGATTACAAATTCGGTTCCTTCGGCTCGTACATCTACGTGAAAGTCGTTCCTCCCGCTTTGAGTAATGATTGAATATTTTTTGCGAAACCACTGCCATTTACAACCATTCAGAGAAAATAAACTCAGCACTTTTCCCAAAACGACCCTAAAGTGAAGCTTCCACGTTGTCCTCGGACAGTTTCATGGAATTCAGTCGACTTTGCCCAGAAACGTTGGAACACAGCTAAAGGGTTTTGTACCCATTTTGATTCTTCATGTGATGGCCAAATATATCCTTTTTTTTTTCGGTTTTCTCTTTCTTTGGGTTCCCTTAGTTTCGCTTTTTTGTTAAGATTCTCAATTATGCGTTGTAGAGTTTTGAATAAAACAATTATTCTACTTGGGCTTGCTGGATATGAAATGGCTATAATCAACTCGGCGCTACGCGCTTTGTTGGTTATTTATCACTTCATATTCAGCACGCCCTCGTAGAAGAATTGTTAAATATTTAAGCAAAACAAGAACATCAATCATGAGCTGTTTTGTCAAGGATCTAAAAAGCCTTATACTGTTATATGAGCTCTCTGTAGATATAATGGTAGACTTTATTTATGTTTTTTTTTTTTATAACAGATCGTCATTCTGAAGAACCTGTTATGTTTTCACATCAGTAGTTAGTCTCTGTGGAGGAAAGAGGAGAGGAAGAGGGGAATCGGGCGCCTTTATGAACCCCTGAATAGAATGCAAAACTTCTTTCCCCTTTCTAACGTCTGCCTAATCATAATTTGCTTTGTGAGTTGCAACATGCTCAAGTAATTTAGGAAGGTTTCCCTGTCGTATTTTTGCAGAAATTTGTTATTTCATTTTATTTTTGTAATTATTATGTTCATGAACAAGAAATTTGTGTAAACACAAAGAGGAGCGATAAACACGATATATTAGCAACGCATGTTATTAAAAGTGTATTCTTTATCTTGTTTCTCACCGCTGTTTGTGTTTTGAACATTAACCCATGAGGCACGTGTTTGTGAATTAACTGTTCAATGCTTTGATCATGAGATCTTTTATTGTTTTATCTTTTTTTAGTTTCCCCGAAAGTAGTTTTGCCGTGGACAGGTTCTTTGATTGCGTTCCCGGTGGGATACAAACTTTGGTGTTCAGCCATTGGAACTCCTCCGATAAACATAACCATAATAAGAGACTCAGCAGTTGTGGCAAATGGGACAAACAATGCAAGCATCCAAATAAGCGAGGACGGTATCTACAAATGCCGGGCAAGTAGCAAGGATGGAACTGACGAGAGAGTAATTAAACTGATCATTAACGGTGAGAAAGATTGCGTCTAACTTTGGTTTTTTCCTTCAACTGTTTAACATGTCTGTTATTCATTTATTTATCTATTTTTAATTTAAGTTTTAGATTTCCCGGACGCTTTTTTCAAGTACTTTTTTTAAAATAAATAATTCAATGAAAAGTAATTAACTACTTTAAGGGTCTTGTTTGTGTTCCATTCTTTCCATCTTAAAAGCTGCTTATAAGCAATTGCAAGTCTAACTTTCAATTATCGTGTTTTGTTGAAATACTGGTTTAAAATGCTGCAAAAGCTGGCTCAATTTATTAAGCCTCTTCAATTAAAGAAATTTCTAGGTTGACAATTAATTATTCTAAACAATCTTTTAAGCCCTGGGAACGCGGTTGTCTGTAAAACGTACGGCGATTGGATCCTCGAGACAAATGTTTTGGTATTAAATGGCCTAGTGAACCGACCAAGACTCCTGGAGTATTTTACGGACACATATGATCCAAAACTGCTGCACGCTTGAAAATAATTTAATAAAAAGATTGCATGGCATTTAAAAACTTATCAGTATTTGGTCCTCCAGGTTTGTGTATTTTGTGCCCACCCAGATTCATTTTCGTGAAAGAATTAAACAATATGATATTTCATTTTGTATTGTAAGGTCCTGAGCGCGCACGCGATCCTCAGTTAAAATGATTGATTTTGATAGGATGATTGTCGTACTCAGGCTCGCTTTGCTGAAAAGAGGTGGTAACATGGAAAAAGTATTCGATTTATCATCTGGTAAGCTTAGGACGGTTATTCGTTTTTAACTGCGATTATGACATGAGACACCACCCAAGACTTCCTTAATACTACTCCGAAATTTTGCGGTGGCGGTTGGAGTTCCGAGGAATGTTCGCATCCGAAAGAGATTGAAATCGTATAATTTGGAACAACGACAACCAAAAACTACGTATGGACAGGATGCCGGTTTGCTATGAAAGAAAGTTAAAGACAGACCCACACGAACTCCAATATGGTTTTTGCCCCAGGTTGTGACGGCCCCACTGAGTGAATATCCTCTCTTGTGGATGGTAATTATTCTTGCCTATCGCAATAAAACAACAATCCTTCATAAAGGAGGCAACTTATTTTATCAAGTTCATGGAGAGAAAATAAAGATAGGCCAAAATAAAATTTTAATATCAATGGACGTTTGTAGCTCATACGCAAATATACAGAAGGGACATACCGTATTTATTCGATTAACCGCCCTGGGCGCTTATTAATTTTTGGACCTTGATAGTGGACGCTTATTCGAGGTGGGCGCTTATTTGAGGCTGGGCGCTTATTAAATTTTCACCATTTTCAGCGAGTGTATGTATGTTTATTTTGCAACAAAACAATAAGTAGTAATAACAAAACGCGAAGATGTAACAAAGCAAAGTTTCTGTAAAATACTCTGAAGAAAACTAGTACTTATTCAATTTCAATCCTCGTAGACAATGAATCTAGAGATTGTAAGCCAGTGAATAGATAATAATCAACACTACTTTCGTGCATTTCATTGTTTTTGAGTCTGAGGAGGGAGGGGTGGGGGGGGGGGGCGCTTAAACGAGACTGGGCGCTTATTTACTTTTTCTGCCTTCAGGATGGACGCTTATTCAAGGTGGGCGCTAATTCGAGGTTGGGCGGTTAATCGAATAAATACGGTATATCGTATGCAAGACATTAACAATTATAACCGCTTACCACCGATCCCAACACGCTTCCCAAGGGAACTGCTTGGCTTAATACTAAAAGAAAACTAATTCCGGTCCAGTGGGGAGAATTGCCTCCAAACACATTGAACCACTATGAGAACAAAGAAGGCAGTCTCATTTGCTAATATTTTTTATGATGGGTATTGAAACAAAAATATTACAACAAAGCCATACCAAGCCACGAGATCGAATGGAGACGTTACGTTGACGGCATCATCTCTCTTTGAGAGAACGATAGAAAAGACGTGGATCGTTTTATTGAACAAGCTAACAGATTTTACCCTTTTATTAAAAATCAGAGAACGAAATAACTTTCCTCGATACAATGGTGTTCAAAGGACAAAGATTTGACAACGATTCCAGTCCGGACACTGGAGTTCACTTCAAGCCGACTGAAATCATTAAATATCCACACTTCACTTCGTGCCACTCACCAGGCGTAAAGTAATGGTCTATTAAAAGAGAAGCAATCAGACTGCTTAGAAAAAAAAAAACAAAATTTGAAGAGTGTCTTGTGAAATTCAAACAACGCCTCAGAGTACGCAGCTATCCGAAAAGAGGGGAGAGGAACAGGCGGTTAATCTCCCGGCTCCTCCCTACTTTTTGCAGCCGATTTCTCCCTCCTCCCTATTCTTCCCCCCCCCCCCCCCGTTCCCTTCATTTAAGGATTGTTAATTGACTCTTGTAATCAGATCAGGACAATATTCCAGCTCTCTTATTGTAAAGAACCGAAACAGAAACCTGTCATGGTCCACTGCACTAACCAGAGTCAAACCAAAGGGATCGATCTAAGACTCACCTACCTTTAGGGGTCCTTTAGCTTTGTAGAGGCACTATTCGGACTATTCGTAAGTAAGTACGTGTAAACCAGCAGTAGACCGCGTCTCTTTCCAAACCAGTCAAGGCTAAATCTTTTCATTTTAAAGTAATTAACTCTATATACTGAGTGTCTGGATGAGGGATACTGGAATCTTAACCAACGGTTAAATTTCTTGTCATTTCTCAGCTGACAGTTAAAATTTTGGCCGTTTCTCAGCATAAGAGAAGATTTGACAGATCTCAGTTAACTTTTCTTTTTAATTTTACTAATTTTACATTATTGACATTTTTAAGAAGTCGTAGCTTAAATTAATTACTATCAAAGACTCTAGAAGCTAGTCGAAGAACGTACGAGTGTTTTGCATATGTACTGAGAATCGTTAACAAAACAAGATACATTCCGACAATTTCACGAAATTCACTCAGTGAGACGATCTTTCGTCACGAAGCTTTCAAAGAATGCCCTCTACACCTTATTGACTCCAATTAAGCGAAGTAGTTTTTGTTTTTTAATACTTCGCGGGTTTGTGTAATGCTTCTACGTGTGAGCAGGCTTGTGCGAGAGTTTGATATTTCAAACGGCCTCTTATGTTGTTCAATTACAGTCGAACCCCTATAGAGTGTCCCAGCTGCCCTAGCCTCTTAACAGCTCTTTGGCGTACGGTAAAAAAAGGCCACGTAACCTGATAAGTGCCGCATATCATCAGGCCGTACAGTATCATTTGAAAAAAGGGAAAGTAAACTGTTTGCAGTGTTAAAAGCGAACAATGTGCAAACTGATGTACTTCCCAACCATCCCCCCTCCCCCACCCAAGAAAAAGCTGTTGTCCTATTACACACCGACTTCCCTATAACGGCCACTTCTCTACAACTGTCACCTACCTCTGTCACCAAGGTAGCAGTCAGAAGAGAGGTGTGACTGTAGTAATATTAGCGTCTTTTTTTCATCCGCATCGGAAATGAACTGTCTTGTAATTCCCGTGTTGCATTGTGTGAATACAATCTTTATGAGTTGTGTGACCTTTAGCGTCTTTTTTTTTTTTGTACAACTGACTGTCTTTTTGTTGTACTAACGTATTGTAGGATTGTCAGATTTTATTTTGACGTTAATGAAGAACTATTAAAAAATAGAATAGCCTAAATCTTTCACACTTCTTTATTTCTTTAGTTGATTTAGTCACGAACAAAACCATTTTAGAAAAATATAGTAGACTAATTGCTGGATATTTTGAACGAGTCACGCATTTAGCCGATCTTCCGGAACTTCTCTAAAAAATAAAAAAAAAGGAACATAACGGTAGACAGCACACGGCAGTATGACAATGAAAATGAAAATGAATTATTTCCAATCCGTATCACGAATATGTTATTCTGTTGTTTTTATTGTTGCTGCTGTTCTTTGCGTTCTTTCAGGGGCGGGTGTGTGTGTATGTTGGGGGGGGGGGGGGGGGGGACTTGGGCGAGTGCTAACAAGCTCACACATTTTTGTATTAACACAGTAAAATACTTTTTTTTTCAGACATTTAACAGCTGTATCGTACTCTAATGAATGAGTTATCCTATACGTTGTTCATGATTTGGAAAACGAACCAATATACACCAGGACTAGACGAGGCCTCAGTTGTTCAAAAGAGCGGTAACTCTTCCCAGCGGATAAGTCACTATCCAGCGGCTAAACTGTTTTGCGACTGAACTTGCGACCGATAAATTTCTCCGCGAGGTAGCGAGTTATCCGCCCTTTGAACAACTGGGGCCTGGAGGACAGTTGTGATGTTTGTTCTGAGTACTCTCAGTAACTGACTGACTATCCCGGTCCCGCGGGTTATCCCTTCTATTAGTTGTCTTTGTATGTTACTTGCTAGGGAAAGACCGACTGCAGATATTAACTGTAATGTACATGTTTTTCTTGTATAGAATGTGGTGTCGTAGTGAACAATTCGCTCTCAAGCCCTGGCTATCCATTTTATTATCAGCCCAATAAGCATTGTACGTACTGGGTTCCAGTCTCGGAGGGCACGTCACTTATGATTGACTTTGAATTTGATTTGGAAAATCGCACCTCATGCAGGTAATTATAACTAAGGGTAACTATAAAAATAAGTTTCTTTTAATTAATCATGTATTGTTATTGGGAGAATATTACATCTACTGTAGGAGATGTCAGAAAGGCCTACCTACGCTTAGAGGTTTTATCGCCAGGACAAGGCGTGTATATGATATCGAGCTCCATATTGCCAGGGAGAACAATAAACTTGTTAATCATTTCCAAAAGTGGGAAAAGTTAATCAATGTACTTACGCAATAGATAACTTGATAAGTCAATGTAAAGAAGACTTTCTCTTAATTTTTACTTACTGAGCGGCATCGCATTTTTTGTTTTTCATTTATTGTCTGTATGTATTAGTGTTGTAATTAACTGTTGTAATTATTCATAGTATTTACTTTTATTCTCATTTTTTAATTACTATTATTACTATCATTATTATTAATACTATTATTATTAATAGTTGTAATTGCTTCATTTGTGACTCAATAAAAATTAAAAAAAAAAACTACGAAGTTAACATGAAAAAGGCTCTACAGATGTTATTCATCTGGGGCCGGTTGTTAGAAAGCCGATGAACCTTTATCCACGATTAAACAGTATACATCTCGCACACGATGAAAATGTCCTTTACAGCTGCTTTTATGCGAAGAATAAAAACAGAATGCCTGAGTCAAAACTGAGGAGGGACACAAATTTATTATTTAATTATAAAAATCCACAAGAATAGATAATTACGCTAGTATCTAATGTTCACCCTGTTAAATCCTGCGTTCGAGCTTACAAGTGCTTTGAACGACTGGGTGTCTAATGCACAAATTCTAGGGCTGAACATTCTAGAAACACACCTTATGTTTACTGAACAGACGTGACGTGAGTCCCAACGATTGAAACTTAATCAACGCAAATAATAAATAAAATGGAAAATAGATAACAACAACAACAACAAAAACCCACACACACCACGCACAGATTTGAAAATACCAGTCATCATCTTCCGTATTGGATCCTTTAGCTCCCAGTTGGCTTGTTAGCTCAGTTGGTAGAGCACTGCACCGGTATCGCAGAGGTCATGGGTTTGACTCCTGTAGAAGCCTGGTTGTTTTTTTAGTCTTTGTTTTCACTACTGCTTAAGTAGTGTTCATAACTGCGATGATCATTCATATCTTCATTCTTTAATCCGCCCGCAGTTCAAAAATATGATTTCCATATATTCATTGTCACATGATAAAATTCTGTTCGGCAGGTTTACTATTGAGAATAAATAGCCGTTCATAGCCTACCGATGAAATGTTGTCTTATTGTTGCTGTTTAATTGTTTAGTTGATACTTTTTTTGCTGCAATAGCGTTTGGTTTGTCGATCGGTTGTGTGTTCTTGGATAGAACTCCTTTCCAAGGTTCATCCCAATGCAGGGTCTAATGCAGGGTCTAACGAGAGATTAGTCAGGGAAAAATAGTTGTTGGAAAAAAAAGGTTTTCTGTCATATATACTTAGCCGTCAGAAATCCTTTTAACACCAAGTGATTGATGGCCTTACACAACACCTCTCAAGTATCCACTGACCCGCCCGTCATCCCCTGATCTTGAGCTGTACGTAAAGAATGTAATATACCTGCTTCGGATATAAAAAGTGTATAACTTGGTTTTAAACTAGCGATAAAAAGAGTCCGACGTTTCGGCCACATCTTGGCGCCATTGTCAAGGGAAACTAAATCAAATATGCGATTTCAAGAGTAACTGAGCGTTCAGAGTCAATAATTTGCATAAGTTAGACAAAGACCTTTGCGCGAATTGAGTCTGATTGTACATTTAAACACGGTCGTAATTGTTTAATGAGTAACATCTCATTAACGAGACAATCAAACTTGTTCTGGCATTTTTTCTACACATTAAAACAATTGCGAAGGTCATCTGGAATCCTGCCTGCGTGTCATAGAGTTTACGCACTGACGAGGTCTCGCTTCTATGTCCATCAACGCGTTCAAACAGATGGCCACGGATGTATCCGACATAACCAGCATCGCACTGGTCACACTTGAAGTTATACACAACGCATTGTGTTTACGAGCCGCAAGATTGCCCAGGAGTTCCCGACAAGCAAACCTAAGCCCTAGCTCATTGACCAACATTGCGTTGTGTATAACTTCAAGTGTGACTAGTGCTATGCTGGTTATGTCGGATACACCCGTGGCCATCTGTTCGTACGCGTTGATGGACATAGAAGCAAGACCTCGTCAGTGCGTAAACTCTATGATAACAGACACGCAGGCAGGATTCCAGATGACCTTCACAATTGTTTTAATGTGTTGAAAAAATGCCAGAACAAGTTTGATTGTCTCGTTAATGAGATGTTACTCATTAGACAATTACGACCGTGTTTAAATGTACAATCAGACTCAACTCGCGCAAAGGTCTTTGTCTAACTTATGCAAACTGAATTATTGACTCTGAACTCTTAGTTACTCTTGAAATCGCATATTTGATTAAGTTTCCCTTGACAATGGCGCCAAGATGTCGCCGAAATGTCGGACTCTTTTATCGCTAGTTTCTCTAAATCATTGTTGATTAACTTGGTTTTGTTTTCTTAAAGTAGTGCGGCCCCTTCTAACGTATTTCACACAAATGTTTCCATCACAGGAAAGATTATTTGAAGATTACTGATGAGAAGGGCCAGTCAGTAGGGGTGTACTGTGGTACAAAGACTAAGGAAACTGTTGAAGTTGCTGGAGGGTATGCAGTGATAATATTCCACTCTGACGGGTCTACAGAAGGAAAAGGATTTCGGATGCTTTTCCGTATCAAGAAGAACGGATCAAGTTCAACAGCAGTAGGTAGGAAAATAACAGATAGTAAATAAATTGATGGGCCTGCACTTTTCTTTTTGAAGCAAAATCTTTTTCCTAAGGAGATCCATAAAATTTGCAAGGAATTGTCGTTGCTGTCAGTAGCAATTAATCGAGGAGAGCTAGAGCTTCAAACCTTCGGTGCCGGCAGAAAGAACTAATTTTTCTTGTGCAAGCAGGCGTAGATAGCAGAATATTTGTTAGCAATATACTTGCGACTCTGGCATCTCCGATGCATAAGATGTGCCAGCAGAGTCATAAATGACTTCTGGCTGAGTCCAACTGGTATAGCCGTTTGTTCTACGTGTACCAAAAAATCTCTTCAAACTGCGCACTCCTCGTGGAAGACTCCTCTCCCGTTACCGATGCACCTTGTTGTACTCGATGGATTGAACAAGCTTTGCTCCTTTCAAAGCTCGTGATTCTCAAACACTGATTCGGTTAATACAGTTTAAAAACCATCTTTTGAAAAACCTATATCACACATGACCATGCACATAGATCATGATGCTGATGTCACACTAGGCTGAGGTAAATTCCAGAATAATGGAGAATTCACGATATCCCGGTCATCCCAGATATTGCGGCAGACTAATTTTAACACACAAATTCACTGATATCTCCGATCATCTGAGATGGTCGAAGATAAATCGGAAAAACTGGAAGTGTTTCTTTATTGCAAACTTACTGGAAAATAGAACACCTCACTCCAAGAGTACGGAAAACTACATCCTATCATCCTTCAATACTTCTGGTTGGTCGCCATGATTGTTTGATAAAACAAAACAATCATGGCGACCAACTGACGAGGTCTTTGGACGAAACTAGTTTTGTTAAAAAACTAGATAAAACAATCGTGGCGACCAACTGACGAGGTCTTTAGACGAAACTAGTTTTGTAGTCGCATAAGCAAATTGGTGTGTTGAGAGTATATGCAAATGAGGCTTTTTCTGTTAAAAATGATAATAAATAGCAAATTAAAAAAATGCAGTCAAAATCGTGTTGCCGTGGAGACATCCTGACGGAAACACTCAAATATAACATAATGCTGTTACTAGATACGTTTTAGTTGAACACGTTTAATTTGGTGCTGTCTCCTCAAATATTAAAAACAAAATGGTAAAAATGCGCCAGCTTGGTAATCTGTTGAAATTAAGGGGTATGACGCATGGCATTTTATTTATTTGGGATTGCGTAGAAGCGATTAATTAAAAGTACACGCGTCAACTACAGTCGAACCTCTCTTTGTGACTACATTTTGCAAGCGACTTCCGTAAACGACCGCTTTTCCAAAATGCCAAACTTTCTCTGTCAAATGACTGTAATTGGGACCTCTAGAAGGCGACCGCCTCTCCTAAGCGACCGCGGCCTCTTTTGCAGCTAACGGTTTAAAAATTTCTATTGTTTTTAACTTTCCGTAATCGACCACTTGTCGCTTAATCCTCCTCTCCAGAGGCGCAAATATTGTTAGTCGTCCCATTTTCGCGCTCTTGGCCAACACCAGAGACGTAAATGTCACAAATGGGATATGTTTCTCGATATAGAAACACGTTCGCTTTACTGAAACAAACAAGCACATTGAATTTGTCATAAGGAGAAAAATACTTTTGTATCGATAATAAGTGCTTGACTCTATCAATTAATAAAATCATTTGTGGTCGTGAAAGAAACCACCTATTTATCAACGCCTTATAACTATTAGTCAACTTACTATATTACGCCGACAGTTGGTCAACAGCCTAAACATACATGAAATCGAAGCGACATATAGATCAGGCCCCGGTTGTTCAAGCAACGAATAAGTCGCTATTCGGCGGATAAAAATTTATCCATTTGCGGCATTTCGGTGGTTGGAAGCTTGCTTGGATAACGTTATCCAGCCGCTATCTAGTGGTATATCTAAGTCGTATAACGTTTTATGCACTGGAAAAAAATTAAAAAAACAGATATGACTATTCGAATAATCAACCATTTAGTTACACAACTAAGTACCAACTAACTAACGAAGTACCTGGAAAACCCCCAGTTAAATGCTCGTAGTCAAACGCAACATGAAATACTTGCGGACCGCCGTGGAGACGGCATTGCTTTATCTATGGCGTAAATAGATATGTACTTGATGTTTTTATTATTTTAATTTATAATCGTCCATCAACTTAAATTGGTATGATAGTAATACAAATAAAACCGTTAGTCATAGGGCAAGTCGTCGAGCGATTTAAGCCTCGGACGTACAAGCAAACTCCTAATTACCCTCACCGTGGTACAGGGGGGAGTGGTTGGACCCCTTTGCGGTTTCGTGAGGGTTGTCCCATACACCCAAATCGAGTCGATTCGTCTATGTTAGCAGACGAATCGTCTCACCGGAATTCGATTCGAGAGAGTCTTAGACATAACATCACTGCAAGGCAACGGGGAGGATGGAATACGTCGTCGATTCGACTCGATTCGATCGATTCGTCTGTGTAGGCAGACGAATTGTCTCACCGGAAGTCGATTCGCGAGAGTCTTAGACACCGTACCGGTGCAAGGCAACAGGGAGGGTGGAATACGTTGTCGATTCGACTCGATTCGATCGAATCGATCGATTCGTCTGTGTGGCTGTCGAATCTTCTCACGGGAAGTTGATTCGCGTGAGTCTTAGGCAGCAAGTCAGCTGGGAAGGGTGGAATACGATGTCGATTGGACTCGGTTCGATGGAATCGTTCGGTTTGTGTGGAGTCATGAAATGAAACCAAAAGTAATTACGACGACCATCACGATAGATCAGGAATATGGTGGAGAGGCGTTTCTTTTTTAATTTGAAATTCATTACCTGCAGCCGGCGCCCGTGGGAAAGCATACTAGCCAGTCTCATTGTAGGTTCTGTTTTTGTTCTGGCTGATTGTGTAAGTGGTGAAGGACAAGGAAAACCAGGGCAGTTGAAACTTTTTTCGACATAATATTGAATGTCGTTGTACTTGAAACATGTTTTTAGGCTTTGATGAATAATTTTATTTGAAAGGTACGGGAGTGTCTACTCAGTTAGGTACTGTATTTTGTTTTCTTTGTTTGTTTGTTTATTTGTTGTTGTTGTTTTTTTTTTGTACACTTTGCGAAAAGCAACCTGAAGCTGTTATAACTAATCATGGCCAGAAATCTCGGACATCACATTTCGTGCGACTTACATTAACGTTCTTTCAGACGAGCGCGGGAACTTCGGGAAGCGGGATTCACAGTAGTTGAAGCATGGGGCTGCCTTGTAGCATTTAGCCTCACATGTGTAACTCATGTGTTGTTTTTGAGTAAAACGAATCTACAACTGCAGACATGCCAACCACCGGGCACATATTTTTAGGACAGATCGAGGGGTGAAATACAATTTTGTTTATGGTCAAATGAATTCCGCTGGCTGAAGGTATTGCCAAAACGAGCAAAGGCGGACAAAATCCACGAAAAATGCTATCAAACGATGCTTTTGAGGGACATTTGAGGTACATTTGGCCGAGATATGGGAAAAGCCGCTACTACCGTGCGGGCTCAAATATCCGAAATTTTCGGCCATGCTTTAAGTTCTGTTTGAAAATTATACAATGTATTGACAACTGACTCTGTTTGAATAATTGTGACCAAAGACTATCTTCTCAAATTTGGGAATTGTTGTTATGTATTACATGGGGGTTGCTGGCCTTGATAAATGGTAGATATTAGCTTTGGAATAGGTTCGCGAGTCAAATTAACAACATTGCAACATTAAAACTATTCTAAAAGTAAGGTGGTTCTCTTTACTTCCTTAAGTATAAGAACCACTTGAATTTATTAGGTTTACTTGGTTCTTATGCATTTGGTATCCTCTTTTGTAAAATCTTTATCCACTCTTTCTTTTATGCGGGCTTTTACTGTAACAGAAACTGAAAACCATGAAGACCTCCTCCGGAAACAAATAAAACAAACTCTCAGCTTCGCCAAGAAAATCTTTGTCACCGTCAAGCTTCTTCCGTTCACCACCAAGTTAACTCGCCAAATTGCACCATTCTAACTAAACGTACAGTATTTATAACTTATATTTTAATGGCTATACGACAAACTACTCCGTTCATTACTTGCCCCTACAAAATTAGTCTCATGAAATGAACTAAGTGTGGAAATTGCTATGACAATAGGAATTAATACCCACCCTGTACACAAGGTCAAATTAATATAATCGGCCGGTTGGTACTACGTAACTTGACCGACTTTTGTAGCAAACGCCAGAACAAAAACCATAATAGCGGTCGGAGCACGCAGGATATCCCGTTGATACCTAAATTACAGAGAAACTCGCGCAAAAGAAAAATAAAATTGTCAAAGATTAGTGCTTTTATAACCTGAATGTTTGCCACTATGTAGATCGCAGTGCCATGAATTGGACGTGAGACTTTTTTTTTTTTATAACAATGGAAACTAATCGAGCAATAGTGCGAGGAACATATCACAAAAGAACCGAAACATGTGGTAAAACTTACAACGCAATTGAATAATTATATAGGATGCGCGGCACTTGATTGGTAATTGATGTTCTAACCAAAATTTATCACTCAACGTTTGCTCTCACGAGATCATTCCATCCCAACGATGACTACACTGCGAGAGTACCGTGACACCATCAGATACCCGACAAAGGGTGAGATATCCGACGAAAGAGCACAACTGTTTAAAGTTATCAACGGAAACGCTTTTTCCCGCTGAAAATGTTGGCCGGAGGACATGAGGAAATAAACGCAGTTGGCGACAGGGACACTTTCAAGCTTATGTTCCCCAAACTTAATCACGAAGGTGCATGTGCATTCGTTCATCATTATTATTTCATGTCATCTCATGCATGAATGACTCAGCCACAATCTTCACTTTCGCGCACACGCTTTAAGAACGAGGGAGGTGCATGTGCATTCATTATCTCACGTTGCTTTGTAATTTGTTTTTACTCAATCATCATTATTATTTCATATCATTCTTTACTCCGCGTCGCGACCTGATGTCCGGTGAGTCGAATCGACTTTCCTGTAGACGAATCGATCGACTCGTCGACATTTGGTAGCACCTTTGGCTCAACCTCGTTCCCAGGGTCCTCTCCTTCCGTCCCTCTGGGAAAGAGGTTGCTTTGCTCTTATCTTCAGAACATGACTTCCCTTTCAAGTTGCGATTTAATTTTCGGTGAGTCGGTTTTAACCCGCGATCTGACTTCCGGTGAGTCGAATTGCCTGTGCTTGCTGACGATTCGACTCGATTCTGGTGTATTGGATGTTTGTCTCTGCTTAGAAATGCCCAGTGAACACAAAACCAAAGAGCCTGTAGGCCCTGAGAAAACGAGCAACGAAAAAGGCAGGAAGCGCCAAAGGGAAGTCCCACCAAAGTCCGCCAAAACTACTGGCAGCCCTGATGAAAATAGGTCACGCCATGAAGAAGAACTAAACTCCATCCAGGAGAAGATTGAAAGCTCCACTACTGAACTCCAAATTCGGTTCCATCAGTCTGCTGAGCACCCACTTAGAGAAGGGCTCATGCCCTAAGACTCTTAGGTACAATGCGAGGGCGAACATCACGCCCGACGAGGACTTTAAGAAAGACATTAGCGCCATAAGAAAGAAAGCCGTAGGGGCCCTCGTTAAATTGGCCCAATTAAGGAAAGCCATGCGAAGTTCCTCGGTGACAGTAAGCTTTCATTTAATATTTAAACTATTACTACCGCGTTGAAAATGTTATAAAACAATTGGTTCATGTGTCAGCTGTGCGTTCATCGAGATATGAAGCACTTGGGAAGTTTAGAGAGCACTCAAGAAGCTAGAGTTGCTCTCGGCTACGCCTCGAGTAACTCTTACGCATCTTTCGTGCTGTCCAAACTTCCCGCGTGCTTCACTTCTCGATGAACGCACGCTGACCCATGAACCAATTGTTAACTGATAGGATGCATGTTTATCATTATAGACATATCTTAAAGCCCTTTCCTTGACTTTTTCCATTTTTGTAGTGTTTCTTTTCCGCAATGGTGCCAAACTTGGTTGCAGTACTAAAAATTTGGTAGTATAAACGAACGATATAACGATTCCTTCGGTTTAAATAGTAAAATGACAGTTTTTGGTGGGACCAGGGAGGGAGTTGGCATTATGTTTCTAAAGAAACATTAAGGGGGCGTCAGACAAAAAAGAGAAAGTCAACTTTTCACCCATCCGCATTCAGCTTATTTATACAGCTTTACAAACAGCCTATTTGGTCTGGACCTCGCTTCGTCATTGCATCTGACTAGGGGAATGTGTAAGCCGTCAATTCCCCCACGCTCGATGCGTAAACCTTGTGACGTCATGTGCATATCCATTCTCGACCCCTTTTGCGCATGTCTACCGGGCGTGACGGCGGAGCGTTGTCTTGCTATTTACCGCTTGGGGAATAAGAAGGAAACAAGAGGCCATAGTGGCCTTCACTCGGCCTCGCACAAGTGGCAAACAGAACTTCACTGATTCAGCTACAGGGTTGTAATATTACGGCAAAGTTAGAATAACAATATCTGAATTCCTTTCCACATTTTATTTTCACACTATGGTTCCATCTTCATCATGTACAGACTAGAGCATCACTGCCTTCTCTAATACAAAGTATTTTTTTTAAGTAAGTCAATATTGCTTGTGTTATGTTTGCCTAGGAAACGACGACCCAAAATTCGACGGCACAGAAAACCGACTACCTAGAAAACGATGACCCATAACAACAATGAATGATTAGTGGCTTTGACTACTTTTGATCCCTGGAGGTTGTTTCCTTGTATAGGTCCGCTAGCTTGCATTAATGACCATTTCAGAACGGATGACTCGTACTATTTCGAGACCATCACTTGATGCAAATTCAGTGGATTTCACAATCTGCCTTTCGCAACAAAGTGTTTATCAATAGATTTTACCGCATTAATCACACGTTAACTTCCACGCACCGACCGCATTAGTCACCTTCGCTTCTCACAAAATCAGGGCGAAAATCACTGCTTTTTACGAAGAAACAACTTTACGCCATACATTTCTTTCTAGCGAAATGAAATCTTTGCTCCCAGGCGATCCCATTATCATTATCCGTTGCTCATAACATAGGTATCCAATTGCTGGCAACTCATTCATTGTTCTAAGTCCCTCGCGAGATGACTTCCGGTGAGGCGGCTCGTCTTTTCATATGAGGGGCCGTAACGATCCGTGTCGGATGGACACTTACACCTTCCGGTATAACCTTTATGACATTATGCTGGAATTTTCGCGAAATGACTTCCGGTGAGACGGGCCGTCAACCACCTCAGTTGATCCGACTCAGATCGGGTGTATTGGACAACCCTCGCATTCCTTTTCAGCTTTCCTTCCCATTCCTCTCAATCTTCCCTCTCTTTTTCTCTCCCCTCCCCCTCCCCTTTTACGCCTACCACCCAGGCTACAGAATGTACACAGAGTGCTCCTGATCGGTGTGGTACAGCTGATGAATCTAGCCTAAGGGATTTCTTTGAAACTTACGAAGCTGTTTAAGATGTTTACGAATGGCTGCATTTCAACTACAATGCCACCTGCTAGAGCAACAGCCTCCGGCCATCTTTGCTGTTTCTGCAAGAAAGACTATAGGGTCAATCCGGTTTCTAGACGGCAAGCTTCTCAAACATCGAGATCAGTTCCGGTCCAGTGGCCACGAAAACATCGTAATATTATTTATAAAGTGATGCTACCTTTATCTCTAAAAGTCACAAGAAGAAAATAATAATAATAATCATAATAATAATAATAATAATAATATATTATTATTATTATTATTATTATTATTATTATTAATACTTTATAAATACACAGGCAAGTAAAAACTAGGGATATAATGTTTCGACATTTCGGCGACCTCATGACGCCATTCTCAAGGAATGAATGATACAAGCGAGTTCAACGGAGTAAGATCTTAGATTTACATTAATGGAGTTAATTTAAATAAATACTTTGGCGCGGATCGAATCGAAAAAATGCAGGAACAAATTTGATTGTTTAATTAACGAAATGCTGTACATCAAACAATTAAGACCACGCTTGAATGTACAAACAGATTCGATCCGCGCCAAAGTATTTATTTAAATTAACTCCATCAATGTAAATCTCAGATCGAACTCCGTTGAACTCGCTTGTATTATTCATTCATTGAGAATGGCGTCATGAGGTCGCCGAAACGTCGGAACATTATATCGCTAATAATAATAATAATAATAATAATAATAATAATAATAATCAGATAGAAACATCGCACTGAAGGAAACTGAAAAAAAAAAGCAAGTACAAAGACCTAGAACTAGAAATACAGAGAATGTGGCATATGAAAACTGTATCCCCGTGATATGATATGATCCTTGTGGTTGTTGGTGCGCTTGGTACAGTGAAGAAGGGTATGGTAGAAAACATCAAGAAAGTATCAGAGAGAGCTACTGTGACAGACATTCAAAAGATCTGCATGCTGGGATCTGCGCGAATCCTCAGAAAGGTGCTCAGTGTATGATAGAATGATTGACTTGAGTGACTGACGCTCTAGGTGCATGGTTTGCGCCCGGCTGATGCACAAAAAGAACACCAGCAAAGACTGTGATAAAAGAGATAATAATAATAATTAATAATAATAATAATAATAATAATAATAATTAAATAACAATATATAATTATAATAAGAACCTTCCCAGAATTCTTTGCAGCTGGAAAATCGTCAATCCCAAATAACTTGGTCAGTTTGAGGGCAGCAAGACCCCCACGTTGTCTAGAAATAAGTCTTACCATAAACTAATTATTGTACAAGACTAAGGGTGATGACGTCATTGGTCACGTGACTTTGCTCACAAGTATGTTTTTGCTCACTGTGACGAAGTTATTTTGTTATTGCAAAAGCAGTCAACGTGGTTTGAAGCACAATGGTGTGAGCCATTTCGGACTGCCCGGGTACCGAACAAAATATAAATATTAAGGGAGGTATATACAATTTTCAATAAGTGGGAGTCTGGGTACAAGTGCTATCTCGCGTTGCATTAAACGCGAGGAAACAAAAATTTGGATATTGGTAGATATTTTTATGAAATATACATTTTTGTCATTTTTAATGCTGTGACGTCATCGGTCACGTGACCAGAACGGACCGAAGTTTAACATTCGCTCTAAAAGTTTACTAGAACCTTTCTCCAAGAATATTTTTAAGCGAAGTTGTAGTTTAATAAATAGTGTTTTAAAAAATGGCCATGATTACTTTTTCCTAAGAAAGTGCGGCAGTAGAAAATCTAACTGAAAAGTTTGTCAGCTTCCTGCTCAACGACCATTTGAGGTAGGAACAAAAGAAAATTTTGCCTAAGGCTTGAGAGTATGCTCTTTATGATGGCGTTGTCAGTTTCTTCTAATTTCAATTGCTTTTGGCGATGATCGATGTTTAAGATTTTTTTCAGAGGAGAGGGCCTGGAGGAAAGAACGAAAACGAGGCTATACTTTCGCGCGCTTTTTGTTCACTGCGACGCCGCGTCACAAAAGGTTAGCCAGAAAAAAAAATTCCAAGGACTGGACAACGGACTGGACTTGCATTTTCTTTAAACGGAACTTTTGACGACTTTTTTAATTATTTTTTTTTATGGCTGTTGTCTGCTCAGGGACAATGTATACCTGAGAAGGTAAGTTGATACAGATAGTTGTTGCTGTTTGTAAAAAAAAAAACAAAACAAAACAAAAAAGCGCGTTTGTGGTACACTTAAATGCACTTCCCACCTAAAAAGTGTTGTTTAATTCTTGAAATTATAAAACTTAAACTAGAAGTTGCAGCAATGCGAATGAAATCAAATTAATGCTAACATTAAATGAAACAATTTAAGTTGCTTAAGGCAACCGATGCAAGCTCAGTAATTTTACTAAATACGATATTTGAAGGTTAAAAACGTATCTTAAACAGTGACGGAATAAATGATTACTTTATTTTCAACCGGAACTTAAAACGTTACCTTCATTCGCACAAACATCAAAACTTTATTTTATACTGTCCATGAACTAAATTCCCTATTACAATTATAACAAAGTGTACAATAAAGCCATTATTCAAAGTATTGGCCTAAGAAAAATAGTTGCGCATAAACAAATACTGGAACAGTTCGTGCTTTCAAATGGATTACCCTAATGAATTACACGATTCCGACACATAAGTTTAATTTGAGTGGCGAAACATTTTGTTGTATCTGAAAAATTACTGTACTACACAAAACGTTTTCACAGAGGTTGTAATGCATGGGGGTTCACATAATTTAATTCAATTTTATAAAGCTAAAAATTGTATGTCAAAGATTCAGCAGAAACAGAGAAAAGTTTTAAAATCATGGCTGTTTGTGCGAGTTCGTGTACGTACGCGCTAAACGCGGAAAGTACCTAAGCTTAATAACTCTGAAGAAGTCAAGTACTTAAGTTTATGTCAAAACCGACCAAGAACCAGTCGAAAAAAAACAAAGCAAATAATTGTTTTAATAGATTTGGCAGTTTTACAAAGTGTTACGCTTCTGGTTTGTGGCACCTATTTACAATGGTAGTCTGAGGAAAAACCTTTTTACAACAATGTTTAAATTATAAGCTTAAGCTTACGGTAAATTTCATTTGAATCTATTTTTTAAACTGAAGGGAAATTAAAATGTAATTTGCTATAAGAATGGGTCCAACACAGAAATCCTGAAAACCTTCTTCACAAACAAACTGACGATAAACTTGAAAACCAAATTTGAGAGAAGGCTTAACTTCTTGCC
The DNA here is from genome assembly GCA_016490735.1 of Pachyseris speciosa. NCBI lineage: Eukaryota > Metazoa > Cnidaria > Anthozoa > Scleractinia > Pachyseridae > Pachyseris > Pachyseris speciosa. The sequence goes on along the minus strand of JAEMWC010001014.1, from coordinate 74,272 downwards.
GAGCCATACAAAAGTTGGGCACGTAAACAAAGACAACGCTTATCTGGCTTATCGGTTGACCGTAAGTTTTTTGAAGAAAACGACTAAATAAAAGGGCGACGGTAAATACTTTCTCCAATCGTCGAAAAGGCTACATCGGGCCACTGCGTAAATCGCACATCCTTCGTCTTCAGTCATGCTCAAAGCACAGCGGGAAAATTTATGTGTTGTCGATTGCAGTCGCGGCGCGAATTCAATCCCTTTCACAACGCTTTAGATACATCCAAAAAGCCGTCCATCAAGCATTGATATAATTCTTCCCAGAGTGGCCAGTTAAAAATATTTTCACAGTCTAACACATCTTCAGGTGACCTAGTCGAAGTGGCGGAACGAGAGAGTCGAACGAGGTATCACACAGCGTTCATGTGCTCGTTAATCCACTGACTTGGTCTAAGGTTTTTATGAGACAGGATGAACCAAATTTCAAAATCATTTCACCGTTTTGAATGTAGTTAAGCTTCGGACTAGAAATTTCCCATTACTTTGTTAAACTTGACCGCAAATACCACTTTCACCACAGCTACAGCGCTGTCGCAAGCAAACCGTCGCTTCGTTTCAGAAGGTCGATTCACTTTCTGTGATTGGTTAAACAAAATGACGTGTGAATCGCGAGGTGTGGAGAATCTACGATTCGATGACAAACATAGCGGGCGATGTCTTCCTTCGTAATTTAACCAAAGAAAAAAATTGCAAAACATTTAATTTTTGGTTTATCGTGAACTAAAAAAACTGTCAGAACAAGAGCGGTAGGCGTGTTTTCAGAGCATCTCTCTCTCTCTCTCTCTCTCTCTCTCTCTCTCTCTCTCTCTCTCTCTCTCTCTCTCTCTCTCTCTCTCTCTCTCTCTCTCTCTCTCTCTCTCTCTCTCTCTCTCTCTCTCTAACACTTGTGATTTCTGGTATGAATTAATTAATATGCAAAAACTAAAAAAGGTAAAAATAATAAAGAAAAATTGTCAACTATTTTCCCAAAGACGTAGAAACACACTTGCCTCGATCCAAGCCCACTCATAATAAATATCCACAAAAATATGAATACAATCTTCCGTCTGTACAACATTTAACCCCCAAATTTCAATACAACCATTTTTTTTTTTTTACATTTATTAGTAAGCTCTGGCTTGCTGGCTCAGCAACAAATAACTTTCAAAACCATGAGAAGTTAAGTGAGAGAAACAATGTCTACAAGGTCTAAATAATAAGTCAGTAGTGCATGAATGGGTGGGCAGGGGTTCTGAACCTTCAACTGATTGTACTTTTTTCTTCTGGTTCTACCCCTTACGTAGCAGTATCTACTTATGTCTTAACTTTGTTGCAGAGTCTAACAAAATTGCAAATTCATCACAACTTATCATTGTTCTTACCACCTTGGGAATGCCACCTTGGGAATGCCACTTTTTTGGTAGCCGCTTCAGTACACGTCTATTATTTCTATTTCTGTATTGTAACCGTTTTCTCCATTTTTACTTTGCTTCAGTGTTGCCCCTGAAGAAGGTTAGTCATGTCTCGCCGTAATATATGGCATTAAAAGTTACCCTTTTCGACCATCATTTTGTTTCTTTGCCTTATATCTACCTTTTTATGGGATATATAATTGTATATTGTTATTTCCGGTTTTACTTGTAATAATAATAATAATAATAATAATAATAATAATAATAATAATAATAATAAACACTAGAGCGTGCGGGTTGTGCCCAAACGTACGAGTTGTCCCTTATTTTTTTTTATCATATAATAAAAAATGTCCTCCCGCGCACTGCGCTTATCCTAATTAACTGGAAGCAATTCTCGAGTGCGCTCGCGCGTTTAACTCGATCTCTTTACTGTGCATAATGAAAATAAAGGAACCTCGTAGTCTACTTTTTGGCCGAACATAATACATGTTTTTGTTAAAAAGTGAACTGCATATATGAGATTTCCAACATTTTCATTGTCGAGTCGGACACAGGCCACCAGCTCATATACCTGCTGTACCTTATATGGTCAATGAACCCGCCAGCAAATACAGAAAGCTGAATAAAACTGGCCATTAACGATCATTAACTGGCGGCCATTAAAATTCGTCTCAGTAGAAATTCCGAAACTTGAGCCGAAGTAAAGATGAAATTCATTAATGGGAATGTTTGAAAGACAAAGACCAGTGCTAGCATCGTGTTTAACATATTTTGTTGCAGCGCTGAGAAAGTCTTTCGTGCTGTTGATGTTCAGCTTAAAACAAAACACATTTTGTTGCACTGAAATACCGCAATAGTTAAATGACTTAACTAACAGAAATGAAAATGTATATATGTATGTATGTATGTATGTATGTATGTATGTATGTATGTATGTATGTATAACTGTCGACGTGGCAAGTCTGTAAATAAGCTTATATGCCAGTCTATTCAAAACAAAGTGAACAGCCAATATTTCAGCAAAGGTTACAGCGGCATTCAATATTAAAAAGTCTATGTGACGATTGGCATTAAAAGTTTTTTAAAAAACTAAAACTTAATTAACACAAGTGGAAAATTTTCTTTTACCTGCAGTCGATGCAAGATATTAATGACCTGCTTTAAACTTTCGAGCCTTACAAATACTATCCGTATTTTTTTGCGAAAACGAGAAAAATCGCTCTTCTTGTTGTTTTTGTTATTCTGTTCGGCCGCGGGACCAGTTTTTGCGCCACGCATCAAACAAATTTCAAGAAGCCATTTCTTGAAGCATAACCTGGGCATTTGTCTTGCTTATCCCTCCTATATCTTCGTTTTCTTACCATGCTAAGTGAAATAACGTTCCACTCCATCAAAATAAATCAAAATTGTGTCTTCATTTTGATAAATTTGCACATGGTGCAGTTGTTTTGATGGATTACAAAAGAGTTCGGTTCCTTCGGCTCGTACATCTACGTGAAAGCCGTTCCTCCCTCTTTGAGCAATCGCTGAATATTTTTTGCGAAACCACTGCCATTTACAACCATTCGAAGCAAATAAACTCAGCACTTTTTCCAAAACGGTCCTAAAGTGAAGCTTCCACATTGTCCTCGGACCGTTTCATGGAATTTATTCGACTTTGCCCAGAAACATGGCAAGAAATGAGGGACGCGCGTGCGCAGTTCGTAGCGACACTTAGAAAAATCACGCTAAAAACATGGCGAGCATAAATAGAGAGACTTGAGTGAAGAAAATTAAATTTTTTAACATACCTCTCTAAGCTTTTTACTTTTCCACTGGTTTCAATCTGATCCTGTTTATTGACATCGATAGTCGTTCTTTGACACAATAATTGGTCACTTTCCAGCTTTATCCGCCACGGTTTTGAACTTTGAAGTTAAGCTTTCTTGTTTGGTAAGAAAAGTATGGCGGAATGCCTCTTCCAGCTGAATCGCCGTCGAAAAGTCTAACTTTGCAAGCCCGTGCCGCAACGAATTCCCTGGTTTCAATCTGATCCTGTTTATTGACATCGATAGTCGTTCTTTGACACAATAATTAGTCACTTTCCAGTTTTATCCGCCACGGTTTTGAACTTTGAAGTAGAGCTTTCTTCTTTGGTAAGAAAAGTATGGCGGAATGCCTTTTCCAGCTGCGAATCGCCTTCGAAAAATCTAACTTTGCAAGCCCGTGCTGGAACGAATTCCCTGGTTTCAATCAGAAATATTGTTCCAAAACAATGTAGTTGACGTCGATGGAACTGTTTTTCTATCACAGTTTCGGTCCACCACGGTAATCAGCATTGAAGATGGACTTTTTTCAAGTCTACTTGGATGAAGGTAAGTCTTCATAGAAGCGCCATGAGTGCTATGAACGCTTCACAAGTTCCAAGTTTTCGCAGGTTCGAAGTAGCGCCGGCCATTTTGTTAAATCATTCTTCTCTTTCCCAGGCTTTTTACGGATAGAAATCCTCGGTAAAAGACTGAGAAAGACAACAAATCCTTGCGGCGAGATAGCGGGAAAATTAAACAGGAGGAAATCAAATTATCAATTCGCCGTGATCGTTCAAAGTACTGTACACTTTCATAAGCCAAGAATGTCCGATATTTCACCAAAACAGCCAAAAATCGATTTACTTATTAGTGGAAATTTTCCAGATAACAAGCATTTTCTATTATCTTTATTTCTTTGCTGCTGCAGACAACCGTAGATTACTCGACAGGGCCGCCATCTTTTTTTTTTTATTATTATGAAGGGCCTGCAAATTTCTATAGCAACGATCATCCAATAGCATCTCGCGAAAGAAAGAAAGTAATTGACAGCTCTCTAGACTGCTCTGTAGTGACTCCGCCCCCTCATGTCCCTCATTTCTTGCCATGCGTGGGAAAACAGCCAAAGGTTTTCGCACCTTTTTTGGTTCGTCATGCGAGGTCCAAATATTTCCTTTTTTCGGTTTCTCTTTCTCTGGGTTCCTTCAGTTTCGCTTTTTGGTTAAGATTCTCAATTATGCGTTGTAGAGTTTTGAATAAAACAATTATTATATTCTACTTGGGCTTGCTGGATATGAAATGGTTATAACCAACTCGGCGCTAAGCGCTTTGTTGGTTATTTATCACTTCATATTCAGCACGCCCTCGTAGAATAATTGTTAAATATTTAAGCAAAACAAAAACATCAAACATGAGCTGTTTTGTCAAGGATCTAAAAAGCCTTATTTTGTTAGAAGAGCTCTCTGTAGATATAATGGTAGACTTTATTCATGTTTTTGTTTTTATTTATAACAGATCGTCATTCTGAAGAACTTGTTATGTTTTCACATCAGTAGTTAGTCTCTGTGGAGGAAAGAGGAGAGGAAGAGGGGAATCGGGCGTCTTTATGAACCCCTGGCAGCCTGGAGAGATTGCACAACTCCTCTCCCCTTTCTAACGTCTGGCTAATCAAAATTTGCTTTTTGTTAGTTACAACAAGGCTCAAGTAATTTAGAAAGGTTTCCCTGTCGTATTTGTGCAGAAATTTGTTATTTCATTTTATTTTTGTCATTATTATGTTCATGAAAAAAGAGTAGCGATAAACACGATATATTAGCAACGCAATGTTATAAAACTGTATTCTTTATCATGTTTCTCACCGCTGTTTGAGTTTTGTACATTATCCTAACAGGCACGTGTTTGTGAATTAACTGTTCAATGCTTTGATCATGAGATGTTTTATTGTTTTATCTTTTTTTAGTTTCCCCGAAAGTAGTTTTGCCGTGGACAGGTTCTTTGATTGCGTTCCCGGTGGGATACAAACTTTGGTGTTCAGCCATTGGAATTTCTCCTATAAACATAACATTAATAAGGGACTCAGCAGTTGCGGCAAATGGGAAAAACTATGCAGGCATCCCAGTAAGCGAGGACGGTATCTACAAATGCCGGGCAAGTAGCAAGGATGGAACTGACGAAAGAGTAATTAAACTGATCATTAATGGTGAGAAAGATTGCGTCTAAATTTGGTTTTTTACTTCAACTGTTTAACATTTATTTATTTATTTATTTATTTATAGACTTATTTATTTATATTTTAAGTTTTAGATTTCCCGGACGCTTTTTTGAAGTCCTTTTTTTAACCTTTTTTACAAATAATTCAATGAAAAGTAATTCATTGCCTTATAGGTCTTGTTTGTGTTCCATTCTTCCCATCCCAAATGCCAGCTTATAAGCAATTGCAAGTCCAACTTTCAATTATCTTGTTTTGTTGAAATGCTGATTTAAAATGCTGCAAAAGCTGGCTCAATTTATTAAGCCTCTTCATTGAAATAAATTTTTCGGGGTTGACAATTAATTATTCTAAAACTATCTCGTTCCCTGTGGGCTTTAATGCCCTGGGAACCAAGTTGATTGTAAAACGTACGGAGATTGCATCCCCGAGGCAAATGTTTTGGTATTAAATGGCCTAGTGAGCCGATTAAGGCTCCTGGAGTATTTTACGGACACATATGATCCAAAACTGCTGCACGCTTGAAAATAATTTAATAAAAAGATTGGATAGTATCTAAAAACTTATCAGCATTTGGTCCTCCAAGTTTGTGCATTTTGTGCCCACCTAGATTCATTTTCGTGAAAGAATTAAACAATATGATATTTCATTTTGTATTGTAAGGTCCTGAGCGCGCAGACGATCCTCAGTTAAAATAATTGATTTTGATAGCATGATTGTCGTACTCAGGCTCGCTTTGCTAAAAAAGATGTGGTAACATGGAAAAAGTATTCGATTTATCATCTAGAAATCTTAGGAGGGCTATTCGTTTTTAACTGCAATTATGACATGAGACCGGCATTACACAAGACTCCCTCAATACTATTCCGAAATTTTGCGGTGGCGGTTGGAGTTCCGAGGAATGTTTGCATCCGAAAGAAACTGAAATCGTATAATCTGGAATAACAACAACCAAAAATACGTATGGACAGGGTGCCAGTTTGCTATGAAAGGAAGTTAAAGACAGGCCTGCACGAGCTCCAATGTGGTTTTTGTCCCAGGTTGCGATGACGGCCCCACTGAGTAAATATTCTCTCTTAAGGATGGTAATTATTACTGCCTATCGCAATAAAACAACAGTCCTTCATAAAGAGGGCAACTGATTTTATCAAGTTCAAGGAGAGAAAATAAAGATAGGCCAAGATAAAATTTTAGTATCAATGGACGTTTGTAGCTCATACTCAAATATACCACATAAGAAGGGACACCGTATTTATTCAATTAACCGCCCTGGGCGCTTATTAAAGTTTTGGACCTTGATAGTGGACGCTTATTAAATTTTCTCCATTTTCAGCGAGTGTAGTATGTTTATTTTGCAACAAAACAATAAGTAGTAATAACAAAACGCAAAGATGTAACAATGCAAAGTTTCTGTAAAATACTCTGAAGAAAACTCCGTCTTCGGAGAAGTCTCTTATTAATTAGTACTTATTCAATTTCAATCCTCGTAGACAATGAATCTAGAGATTGTAAGCCAGTGAATAAATAATAATAAACACTACTTTCGTACATTTCATTGTTTTTGAGTCTGAGGGGGGAGAGGTATAGTAGGGGGTGGGCGCTTAAACGAGGTTGGGCGCTTATTAACTTTTTCTGCCTTTAGGATGGGCGCTTGTTCGAGGTGGCAAGTAATTCTAGGTTGGGCGGTTAATCGAATAATAAGGCATATATTACGCAAGACATTCCACAATCATAACTGCTGGCCACTGATCCCACCACGCTTCGTAAGGGAACTGCTTGGCTTTATCCTAAAAGAGAACTAATTCCCGTTCAGTGGGGAGAATTGTCTCCAAATTCATGGAACCGCTATGGGAACAAAGAGGGCAGTCTCATTTGCCAATATTTTTTATGATGGACATTGAAACAAAAAGTATTACAAGAAAACGACACAAAGCTACGAGATCGAATGGAGACGTTACATTGACGACATCATTTCTCTTTGAGAGAGCGATAGAAAAGACGTGGATCGTTTTATTGAACAAGCCAACAGATTCTACCCTTTTATCACATATCAGAGAACGAAATAACTTTCCTCGATACAGTGGTGTTCAAAGGACAAAGATTCGACAACGATTCCAGCCCGGATATTGAAGTTCACTTCAAGCCGACTGAAACCATTAAATATCCACACTTCACTTCGTGCCACTCACCAGGCGTAAAGTAATGATTTCATTAAAAGCCGATTTCTCCCTTATCCCTACTTTTTTGGGCCATTTCTCCCTCCTCCCTATTCTGCCCACCACCCCCCTTCTCATTTAAGGATTGGTAATTGACTCTTGCAATCAGATCAGGACAATATTCCGGCTCTCTCATTAGAAAGAACCGAAACAGAAACCTGTCATGGTCCACTGCACTAACCAGAGTCAAACCAAAGGGATCGATCTAAGACTCACCTACCTTTAGGGGTCCGTTAGCTTTGTAGAGGCACTATTCGGACTATTCGTAAGTAAGTACGTGTAAACCAGCAGTAGACCGCGTCTCTTTCCAAACCAGTCAAGGTTAAATCTTTTCATTTTAAAGTAATTAACTCTATATACTGGGTGTCTGGATGGGGGATACTGGAATCTTAACCAACGGTTAAATTTCTTGTCATTTCTCAGCTGACAGTTAAAATTTTGGCCGTTTCTCAGCATAAGAGAAAATTTGACAGATCTCTGTTAACTTTTCTTTTTAGTTTTACTAATTTTACATTATTGACATTCTTAAGAGTAATTCTCTGTAAGAATCAAACAAAGTTGGAAATGAAAGTTTGACCCCCCCACTCAAATTTACATAAAAGTAGACCTTCATGGGGGATGTTCAAAAATGACCATTATTGGGGTCAAAACTTGACTGTTGCCATGGGAACACCGAGTGTTTGTTGATGCCTGAGAACCCAACTCTGAACTAGAAAACTGTTGTGAAAACTGCAAAAGTCAAAACACTACTTCTCAAGTGCAATAAAATTCTACAATTTGAGACCTATACCAAATGTTAAACTACTACTCTAGTTTTCCTCCATGTATGTCGCTTGTTACTATGTTAATTCTGCATAGAATAAACGGTGACTTAATTACACATTGTCTCCGCCATTGGAATTTCTGAGTGAAACTAGCAGTACGTTTCTCTCACTTCCTCCAAAAGTACATCAGTTCTAGAACTATAATTACACGGATAGGTTACAACAGGCATTGCAGTTACTAAATTTGTAAAACTTTCTGCGGGGCGGGCTTATTTGGTCGTCAGGGCAATCTGCAAAAACAATATGAAAATCAAGCTTCTTAAATTTTGCTAAAACTGACAGTCCCTCAGTTCGCTAGAAAAACCAGAAGAAGACCGAAACAGTTGTCAGATTGAAAGAATGTTGTCTGTTGATTGAATCTCTGATGAAAACAATCGTTTATGACCATGAATTTTGAAACAAACTGAGTCGAAGTGGAGCTTACTTTACGGTTTGGTCCATTTCTCCACTTTTCGACTCGCTTTCCTGTACTCCTCAATCTGACGTCACCATTCGCTCCAAACGATGAAAAAATGCATTATCTAGAAGAGATTTCAATAAGCCAATGATTTTACCCCAATTTACGGTGCAAAGATGGAAGAAAACAACTGTCTTCAAGGTGGAAGAGAGGAAGCAACTTGAGAGATTAATGGTCAGCGGTATTTACCAGAAGACTTCTTACCTTATGTTTTGTTCAACAGTGTCCTTAGACGTAAGTTGTTGATGACACATAATAGACCTTTTTAGCTTGTATCAGTTTTGTTTTCCCAATGTAGGTCATGTGATGTTACCTTAGAGAATTGTTTCTTTCTGTTTCTTTGAAATTTCGCCTTATTCACGTGCATATGTACGCCTAATTTATGAAAAGACAAAAGGCAAATCCCCTTGGGAAGATCACATGGTCTACATTGGGAAAGCAAAATCTACAAGCTAAAAAGGTCGATTTACGTTACTTTGGTCAGATTTTTGTTCAGTTTTCGACTCGATATCTTCTTCCTGGTCCATGCATGAAGAAAAAAAGGAAAATTTGTTCTCGAGCTCATACCATTTTTTCACCGCATAAATCTAACTGACACCGAAAACACAATTCGTCAATCAAAGTAATACATTGTATTAAATGAAGGGATAGCTCTTGTCCATTCTTATTTTCAATTTTACACAGTTGGCATGCCCATATGCTTTCATTTCAAGACATGTCAGTGCTTGATTTTGAGAGGTATATCTTACTTTCAAGTACAATTTTTTTTAGCTCCTTAGTAACATAATTAATAGCAATATAAAAATAAACACAAAAGCAACAAAAAAACAGATGAACAAACAAAAACTCGACTTGGTTCTTATCAACGAAATGTCCTTGTTATGCTACGTGTAAAAGAACCTGTGTTAGGAAACCAGTACATGCTCTTTCAGCTACACTGTCTGCTGCAGCTTTGCAACTGCAGACAATGGAAACAACACCGTTTACGAAGGATTTCTTTCGTCGTCCTGAGATGTGCGCATCGAACTCTTAGCAGATGGCTTTAAGCGTTGTCATTTTTAGCGAGGATAATTCTTCTTTCGTCATTTGGTACAGCTGAAGATCTCCGTGCACTAGTGGATGCCCATTTCATAAGATCATTTCTTACCTCAAGTAGCATATCTTCGTTTTCATGTGCCTGATATTCTGACTCGCTGAGGTACTTTCTTTTTGCCGCAAAGCGAGAGAAGTAAGAAGAAATTTGCGACGGTGTAAGGAACTCATCAATTGAAAACAATCGCTGATTGTTAGCGTCTCGACCTTTGCGCATATTCTTCGCGACTTCTTCACCTGTGGTCTTCTTTCTTGATTTCTCTCCGTCTAAAAACTTAATTTCAAGAAAGGACTTCTGCTTTTCACCGAATCTTGCAGTTTTAGGTTTGGACTTTAACGCCCAGCCCATATTCAACAAGGGGGAATGAGGGTCACCGCTCAGACTAAGTCTGGAGAGCTCCTTAGTTTGGCCTTCTAAATGCTGCGTATAACTTAACTTAGCTCTGTCTTGAAGGGTGACTTTTTCCAGAGACCTGACATGCACTCCGTACTCACAGTGTCTTTCGAGTGCGGAATATCGCACGAAAGACTTTGTACAGCCCTTCTAGCGATCTCCGGGCAAGAAAATATTTTGGCAGAAGCTTGATCTCTGCTGTTACTGGAATCTGAGCACTGGAATGTGCTGTCACTAAACTCTGAGCGGTCTTCCTTCTTTTCCAGCCTGCTAGTTTGTTTGGTATCCGACACATCAGCCGTTATCTTGCATTGTGCCCTTCTTTGAACTACGGCCGAAAAATCACCATCGCCAAAGTAGACGTTTTCAAGCCGTGAAAATTCACTTTCCTTTGGCACTGCAAAACGGAGCAGTGATACAGTTAAGGAAATTCACCGACCAACAGTTTTATAAATCAAAGCGAGTGTATGATGCAAGAGAGAATCCATCCGCCAAGACAGATCCACCCCTTTAGGTGTCAATGTTTGTGTTACAGCTGCTTCGCGAAGCCTGTTCCGGCATGACACTTTACTGGTACGGCTTGCTTTCTCACAGTCACTCTATTAAAAAAAATAAAATAAGGCTGAGATAGGTTACAATTGTCTTCGCTAGACATTCCTCACTAAACATAATGAAAAAAGTTAACATTTGTAAGATGGAAACTTCTAAATCATTTTAAACTGTTGTGAAAACTGCAAAAGTCAAAACACTACTTCTCAAGTGCAATAAAATTCTACAATTTGAGACCTATACCAAATGTTAAACTACTACTCTAGTTTTCCTCCATGTATGTCGCTTGTTACTATGTTAATTCTGCATAGAATAAACGGTGACTTAATTACACATTGTCTCCGCCATTGGAATTTCTGAGTGAAACTAGCAGTACGTTTCTCTCACTTCCTCCAAAAGTACATCAGTTCTAGAACTATAATTACACGGATAGGTTACAACAGGCATTGCAGTTACTAAATTTGTAAAACTTTCTGCGGGGCGGGCTTATTTGGTCGTCAGGGCAATCTGCAAAAACAATATGAAAATCAAGCTTCTTAAATTTTGCTAAAACTGACAGTCCCTCAGTTCGCTAGAAAAACCAGAAGAAGACCGAAACAGTTGTCAGATTGAAAGAATGTTGTCTGTTGATTGAATCTCTGATGAAAACAATCGTTTATGACCATGAATTTTGAAACAAACTGAGTCGAAGTGGAGCTTACTTTACGGTTTGGTCCATTTCTCCACTTTTCGACTCGCTTTCCTGTACTCCTCAATCTGACGTCACCATTCGCTCCAAACGATGAAAAAATGCATTATCTAGAAGAGATTTCAATAAGCCAATGATTTTACCCCAATTTACGGTGCAAAGATGGAAGAAAACAACTGTCTTCAAGGTGGAAGAGAGGAAGCAACTTGAGAGATTAATGGTCAGCGGTATTTACCAGAAGACTTCTTACCTTATGTTTTGTTCAACAGTGTCCTTAGACGTAAGTTGTTGATGACACATAATAGACCTTTTTAGCTTGTATCAGTTTTGTTTTCCCAATGTAGGTCATGTGATGTTACCTTAGAGAATTGTTTCTTTCTGTTTCTTTGAAATTTCGCCTTATTCACGTGCATATGTACGCCTAATTTATGAAAAGACAAAAGGCAAATCCCCTTGGGAAGATCACATGGTCTACATTGGGAAAGCAAAATCTACAAGCTAAAAAGGTCGATTTACGTTACTTTGGTCAGATTTTTGTTCAGTTTTCGACTCGATATCTTCTTCCTGGTCCATGCATGAAGAAAAAAAGGAAAATTTGTTCTCGAGCTCATACCATTTTTTCACCGCATAAATCTAACTGACACCGAAAACACAATTCGTCAATCAAAGTAATACATTGTATTAAATGAAGGGATAGCTCTTGTCCATTCTTATTTTCAATTTTACACAGTTGGCATGCCCATATGCTTTCATTTCAAGACATGTCAGTGCTTGATTTTGAGAGGTATATCTTACTTTCAAGTACAATTTTTTTTAGCTCCTTAGTAACATAATTAATAGCAATATAAAAATAAACACAAAAGCAACAAAAAAACAGATGAACAAACAAAAACTCGACTTGGTTCTTATCAACGAAATGTCCTTGTTATGCTACGTGTAAAAGAACCTGTGTTAGGAAACCAGTACATGCTCTTTCAGCTACACTGTCTGCTGCAGCTTTGCAACTGCAGACAATGGAAACAACACCGTTTACGAAGGATTTCTTTCGTCGTCCTGAGATGTGCGCATCGAACTCTTAGCAGATGGCTTTAAGCGTTGTCATTTTTAGCGAGGATAATTCTTCTTTCGTCATTTGGTACAGCTGAAGATCTCCGTGCACTAGTGGATGCCCATTTCATAAGATCATTTCTTACCTCAAGTAGCATATCTTCGTTTTCATGTGCCTGATATTCTGACTCGCTGAGGTACTTTCTTTTTGCCGCAAAGCGAGAGAAGTAAGAAGAAATTTGCGACGGTGTAAGGAACTCATCAATTGAAAACAATCGCTGATTGTTAGCGTCTCGACCTTTGCGCATATTCTTCGCGACTTCTTCACCTGTGGTCTTCTTTCTTGATTTCTCTCCGTCTAAAAACTTAATTTCAAGAAAGGACTTCTGCTTTTCACCGAATCTTGCAGTTTTAGGTTTGGACTTTAACGCCCAGCCCATATTCAACAAGGGGGAATGAGGGTCACCGCTCAGACTAAGTCTGGAGAGCTCCTTAGTTTGGCCTTCTAAATGCTGCGTATAACTTAACTTAGCTCTGTCTTGAAGGGTGACTTTTTCCAGAGACCTGACATGCACTCCGTACTCACAGTGTCTTTCGAGTGCGGAATATCGCACGAAAGACTTTGTACAGCCCTTCTAGCGATCTCCGGGCAAGAAAATATTTTGGCAGAAGCTTGATCTCTGCTGTTACTGGAATCTGAGCACTGGAATGTGCTGTCACTAAACTCTGAGCGGTCTTCCTTCTTTTCCAGCCTGCTAGTTTGTTTGGTATCCGACACATCAGCCGTTATCTTGCATTGTGCCCTTCTTTGAACTACGGCCGAAAAATCACCATCGCCAAAGTAGACGTTTTCAAGCCGTGAAAATTCACTTTCCTTTGGCACTGCAAAACGGAGCAGTGATACAGTTAAGGAAATTCACCGACCAACAGTTTTATAAATCAAAGCGAGTGTATGATGCAAGAGAGAATCCATCCGCCAAGACAGATCCACCCCTTTAGGTGTCAATGTTTGTGTTACAGCTGCTTCGCGAAGCCTGTTCCGGCATGACACTTTACTGGTACGGCTTGCTTTCTCACAGTCACTCTATTAAAAAAAATAAAATAAGGCTGAGATAGGTTACAATTGTCTTCGCTAGACATTCCTCACTAAACATAATGAAAAAAGTTAACATTTGTAAGATGGAAACTTCTAAATCATTTTATCACAGTGAGGCTTATTCTGACCTGCGGCTCGCTTTCATCTGTTTGAACTCTGTAAGCAATGATTTCCCTGCACCCTCGACAAATGGCCAAGAATCAGAAAAGAATAAAAAACAGGTAAATGCACACACTTTTATACGTGGGATTATAAATCTCAAATTTGCATACCAGTGAGACTGTGGCTGTGGTACCACTGAAATCAGATTTGATGATTTTGATTTATGTTAAAGGTTTTATAACGCACTGCACAAATTGTAATGAATTTGTTCACCCACGCATTTCATTAGAGAATTCAATTGTGATTACCATAACACGTTAATAAAACCGACTTTTCAAAGAGTAAAAATCAAAAAACTTTTCAGAGTGGATGCTCACGATGAAGAAACAGGAGGCCAAATTGCCAGCAGTTGATCGCGAAACTACGCTAGTCACCCAAACAAAGACTCAAACCAGAGAGTGATACAAATTGTGGCATTAACCTGTCGCACTCATCACCTGACGGGCCTACCGGTAGCCAGCAGAAACGTCACTATCTACATCTGAAGTAGCTACGTTGTTACACAGATGGTTTTACATTTTATTGTGATGCTTACTGTATTTTCTGTGTTTCTTCTCACCGGAACCCACGGGAACGATAGTTCCTGTTATTTGCTTGATAAGGACAGAGTTCCTTTTCAAAACAGAACGATCCCCTTTCATTTTGGAGCCTTTATGATTAGTAAGTTCAGTAGGAACTTGGTAGGTCCTCCGTCTGCCTCTCCAATATATCCCCAGTTGATCACGATGACCACTGCATATCTTTAAGGTAGTTCCTTCAGCGCGTGTTACATCGAAAAACCCTAAAGCAAAACCTAGAACTATAAAAAGCGTTCAAGTGGATATAGGACGTGGGAACACTGCGAATTTCTTAAGAACATGGTTTGCAGTTCTGAGAAAAAGACCCTTAAAAAGACATCAATCCAGGTCTTTGCATTTAGAAGCGGGTGAGTCCACATTTTCACTAATCCAGTCCAATACTAACTTTACGAAAACCAATAGTTGCAAAAACAAAAAAACAAAAAAAAAAAAAAAGCGCACAAAATTGTTAGAATCTGGTCGCGTGCGGCCAAAAAATGTTCTAAACCAGTTGCCGACTACCTTTTTGATACGCGTTTGACATACTTGACTGTTAGAAGAGAAAAACAGTATTCAACTCACCTCCACGACAAAGTAATAAATCAATTTCATCGCAAACATCTTCATTGCACTTGCTAAGACGGTGAGTTTTTAAATGGCTCGATATGTCTCGATCACAATCCCTTAGAAGAAACAGATCTTCCTCGCTACATATGCAAGGCAGTGAGAGAGTAGCAAAACAGCATATCTCTCGGGAAATCTCCATACGAGAATAGCAAATGCGACACGCCTGAATGCATGCGTTGAAAAACATCTACGTATGTTGATAAACACCGCTGTCCTGGTCCCGACAAGTTTCACAAGATTTGTCGTATTTGATTCGAATTTCCAAGTCTTCAAAGCTTCATTTAATGTAATCTTTCACAAAACTGTTTACCAGCACACGGTTTTGTTTTGTATGGAGCGAATGGCGAAGTCTGCTTGACAAGTACAACAAAAGGCCAAGGTCGAAACTTACGCGTACGTTAAGTCCATGCCTGCTTGCTTAGGTACTACCAAACCTGAATTTAGTGAGCAGAGGTAAAGAAATGCACTGCTACTGGAGATGAATAACAAGACAAGCTGGAAGAAAAGGTCCAGGAGACTGGATTTTTTAACAATACGACCGCTGTGGGGAAAGAACCAGCTTCTTTAACGCGAGTCAACAAGTGGAGAAATAGACCAAACCGTAAAGTAAGCTCTAGTTCGACACAGTTTGTTTCAAATTTCATGGTCATAAACGATTGCTTTCATCAGAGGTTTACTCAACAGACAATATTCTTTTATTCTGACAGCTTTCTCAGTTTTCTTCTATTTTTTTTTTTGCGAATTGAGGGAATGTTAATTTTAGCAAAATTTAAGAAACCCGATTTTCATGTTGTTTTTGCTGATTACCCTGAGAACAAAATAAGCCCGCCCCGCAGAAAGTTTTACAAATTTAGTAACTGCAATGCCTGTTGTAACCTATCCGTGTAATTATAGTTCTAGAACTGATGTACTTTTGGAGGAAGTGAGAGAAACGTACTGCTAGTTTCACTCAGAAATTTCAATGGCGGAGACAATGTGTAATTAAGTCACCGTTTATTCTATGCAGAATTAACATAGTAACAAGCGACATACATGGAGGAAAACAAGAGTAGTAGTTTAACATTTGGTATAGGTCTCAAATTGTAGAATTTTATTGCACTTGAGAAGTAGTGTTTTGACTTTTGCAGTTTTAACAACAGTTTTCTAGTTCAAAGTTGGGTTCTCAGGCATCAACAAACACTCGGTGTTCCAATGGCACCTCAATAATGGTCATTTTTGAACATCCCCCATGAAGGTCTACTTTCATGTTAATTTGAGTGGGGGATCAAACATTTTCATTTCCCACTTTGTTTGATTCTTACAGAGAATTGCTCTTAAGAAGTCGGAGCTTAAATTAATTAGTATCAAAGACCTCTAGAAGTTTTTCGAAGAACATATGAGTGTTTTGCATATCTTCTGAGAATCGTTAACAAAACAAGATACATTCCGACAATCTCACTAAATTCACTCAGTGACACGACCTTGTTCTGAGTACTCGCAGTAACTGACTGACCATCGCGGTCCCGCGGGTTACCCCTTCTATTAGTTATCTTTGTATGTTACGTGTTAGGGAAAGACCGACTGTAGATATTAACTGTAATGTACATTTTTTTTCTTGTATAGAATGTGGTGTCGTGGTGAACAATTCGCTTTCAAGCCCTGGCTATCCAATTTATTATCAGCCCAATAAGCATTGTACGTACTGGGTTCCAGTCTCGGAGGGCACGACACTTATGATTGACTTTGAATTTGATCTGGAAAATCGCACCTCATGCAGGTAATTATAACGAAGGGTAACTATAAAGTTAACATGAAATACGCTCTACAGATGTTATTCATCTGGGGTCGGTTGTTAGACAGCCGATGAACCTTTATCCACGATTAAAAAGTATACATCTCGCACACGTTGAAAATGTCCTTTACAGCTGCTTTTATGCGAAGAGTAAAAACAGAATGCAGTGAGTCAAAACTGATGAGGGAAACAAACTTATTAATTTATTATAAAAATCCACAAGAATAAGTAATTAGGCTAGTATCTAATGTTCACCCTGTTAAATCCTGCGTTCGAGCTAACAAGTGCTTTGAAGAACTGGTCGTCTAATGCACAAATTCTAGGGCTGAACATTCTAGAAACACACCTTATGTTTACTGAACAGACGTGACGTGAGTCCCAACGATTGAAACTTAATCAACGCAAATAATAAATAAAATGGAAAATAGATAACAACAACAACAACAAAAACCCACACACACCACGCACAGATTTGAAAATACCAGTCATCATCTTCCGTATTGGATCCTCAGTTTAGCTCCCAGTTGGCTTGTTAGCTAAGTTGATAGAGCGCTACACCGGTATCGCAGAGGTCGTGGGTTCGAATCCCGTATAAGCTAAGCCTGAATTGTTTTCAGGCTTTGTTTTCACTACTGCTCAAGTGGTGTTCATAACTGCGATGATCATTCATATCTTCATTCTTTAATCCTCCCGCAGTTCAAACATATGATTTTCATATATTCATTGTCATATGACAAACTTCTGTTCGCCAGGTTTACTATTGAGAATAAATAGCCATAGCCTACCAATGAAATGTTGTCTTATTGTTGCTATTTAATTGTTCTGTTGATACTTTTTTTGCTGCAATAGCGTTTGGTTTGTCGATCGGTTGTGTGTTCTTGACAGGCAGTTTGGATAGAGCTCCTTTCCAAGGTTTATCCCAATGCAGGGTCTAATGCAGGGTCTAATGAGAGATTAGTCAGAAAAACATCTGGAATCCTGCCTGCATGTCTGTTATCATAGTGTTTACCCACTGACGAGGTCTTGCTTCTATGTCCATCAACGCCTACGAACAGATGGCCACGGATGTATCCGACATAACCAGCATCGCACTAGTTACACTTGAAGTTATGCACAACGCATTGTTGATCAATGAGCTGAGGCTTAGGTCCGCTTGTCGGGAACTCCTGGGCAATCCTGCGGCTCGTAAACACAATGCGTTGTGTATAACTTCAAGTGTGACCAGCGCGTTGATTGACATAGAAGCAAGACCTCGTCAGTGCGTAAACACTATGATAACAGACACGCAGGCAGGATTCCAGATGACCTTCGCAATTGTTTTAATGTGTTGAAAAAATGCCAGAATAAGTTTGATTGTCTCGTTAATGATATGTTACTCATTAAACAATTACGACCGTGTTTAAATGTACAATTAGACTCAATTCGCGCAAAGGTCTTTGTCTAACTTATGCAAATTATTGATTCTGAACTCTTAGTTACTCTTGAAATCGCATATTTGATTTAGTTTCCCTTGACAATGGCGCCAAGATGTCGCCGAAATGTCGGACTCTTTTATCGCTAGTTTTTGCCTGTATATGTTTCTCTAAATCATTGTTGATTAACTTGGTTTTGTTTTCTTAAAGTAGTGCGGCCCCTTCTAACGTATTTAACACAAATGTTTCCATCACAGGAAAGATTATTTGAAGATTACTGATGAGAAGGGCCAGTCAGTAGGGATGTACTGTGGTACAAAGACTAAGGAAACTGTTGAAGTTGCTGGAGGGTATGCAGTTATAATATTCCACTCTGACTGGTATGCAGAAGGAAAAGGATTTCGGATGGTTTTCCGTATCAAGGAGAACGGATCAAGTTCAACAGCAGTAGGTAGGAAAATGACAGATGGTAAATAAATTGATGTGCCTGTACTTTTCTTTTTGAAGCAAAATCTTTTTCATAAGGAGATCCATAAAATTTGCAAGGAATTGTCGTTGCTGTCAGTAACAATTAATCGAGGAGAGCTTCAAACCTTCGGTGCCGGCAGAAAGAACGAATTTTTCTTGTGCAAGCAGGCGTAGATAGCAGAATATCTGTTAGCAATATACTTGCGACTAAGGCATCTCCGATGTATAAGATGTGCCAACAGAGCCATAAATGACATCTGGCTGAGTCCAGCTGGTATAGCCGTTTGTTCTACGTGTACCAGAAAATCTCTTCAAACTGCGCACTCCTCGTGGAAGACTCCTCTCCCGTTACCGATGCACCTTGTTGTATTCGATGGATTGAACAAGCTTTCCTCCTTTCAAAGCTCGTGATTCTCAAACACTGACTCAGTTGATACAGTTTAAAAACCATCTTTTGAAAAACTTATATCACACATGACCATGCACATAGATCATGATGCTGATGTCACACTAGGCTGAGGTAAATTCCAGAAAAATGGACAATTCACGATATCCCGGTCATCCCAGATATTGCGGCAGACTAATTTTAACACACAAATTCACTGATATCTCCGATCATCTGGGATGGTCGAGGAGAAATCGGAAAAACTGTAAGTGTTTCTTTATAGCAAACTTACTGGAAAATAGAACACCTCACTCCAAGAGTACGAAAACTACATACTGTCATCCTTCAATACTTCTGGTTGATAAAACAAAACAATCATGGCGACCAACTGACGAAGTCTTATGACGAAACTATTTTTGTTAAAAAACTAGATAAAACAAAACAATCATGGCGACCAACTGACGAGGTCTTTAGACGAAACTAGTTTTGTAGTCGCAAAAGCAAATTGGTGTGTTAAGAGTATATGTAAATGAGGCTTTTTCCTGTTAAAAATGATAATAAAATAGCAAATTAAGAAAAAATGCAGTCAAAATCCGGTTGCCGTGGAGACATCCTGACGGAAACACTCAAATATAACATAATGCTGTTACTAGATACGTTTTAGTTGAACACATCCATTTGCGGCATTCCGGTGGTTGGAAGCTTTCTTGGATAACGTTATCCAGCCGCTATCTAGTGGACAAAGGTATCCACATCAAGCTAAGTCGTATGACTTTTTATGCACTGGAAAAAACTTAAAAAACAGATATGACTGTTCGAATAATCAATCATTTAGTTACACAACCAAGTACCAACTAACTAACGAGGTACCTGGAAAACCCCCAGTTAAATGCTCGTAGTCAAACGCAACATAAAATACTTGCCGACCGCCGTGGAAACGGCATTGCCTTATCTATGGCGTAAATAGATGTGTGCTTGATGTTTTTATCATTTTAATTTATAATCGTTCATCAACTTAAATTGGTATGATAGTAATACAAATAAAACCGTAAGTCTTAGGGTAAGTCGTCGAGAGATTTAAGCCTAGGACGTACTAGCATCTAGTGTATCAGAAGCATTAAACATGCAAACTAGCCGAGTGTTTGTAAAATTGTCAGCTCTAAGAAATAGTTTAGGACCAAGAATTTTCAGAAAACTAACATCTTAAGACAGAGCAGCCGCTAAAAAGCCGACGTGCTATCGAGCCTTCCACGCTACGAGCTGTAGAAGTCCGTATGTTGAACTGATAACAGTCAAAACAAGTTAATACCTTCAATGGATGCCAACTACCGCCCCTAGCAAAGAAAGCCGTAATAGACTAAAACCCCCCGCAATTATTACTCGCCATTGGGACCTGAAGCGCTTTCAAAATTTGCGCCTTTTCACGTCGGCATTCATCATTTGATGCAAAACTTCACTTTGAATTCAAACTCGCGTACCGCTAAACAATTAGCACAATCTTCTATAGCGTCCAAGAGGAACTTTTAAGAATAAGCATATGGGTTTAAAAACTAACTCAAACGCAATCTACTACATACAATCAGTCAGAAAAAACTGAGTGATTTAGCTTTGTTGCTTTAAGCGTTGTTGAAATTCGCGCCTTAACAATCCATTGTTCTTCAGACTTTTTGTCTCATCGTCAGCAAACCATTAACTTATCCAAATCGAAACGCGCGTCCGAAAAACCTTGCCATCATTTGACGCAAAAATTCACTTTGAATTCAAACTCGCGTACCGCTAAACAATTAGCTCGCTCTTCTCAAGCGTCCAACAGGAACTTTGACGAATAAATATATGGGTTTCAAGTTAAAATAATTCAAACGCTATCGACTACATACAATCAGTCAGACAAAAACTGAATCATTTAGCTTTGTTGCTTTAAGCGTTGTTGAAATTCGCGCCTTATCACTTCATTCTTCAGGGTTTTTGTCACATCGTCCAAAAAAGCAATTACTTTATGCAAATTGTAAATGCGCATGCCGAAAAACTTTTTAAAATCACTTTCCAAGGACTACTCACAAAGCTTGTACAGATCATTTTCGAAGTTTAAGTTAGAGAAACCTAAAAAAGTTATCTACAAACGAGGTTCCAGGCCATACGAAGAAGAATATTCTTCTGATATCTTGTCTGTACCGTTTTTGGAAAAATATGATCGGGTCATAAGTGCTCTTAGAGCAGAGAACGCTACCCTGAAAAATGAAAAATCTGCTGCCGACCGGCTGCTGCTCAAGCGACTACGCTTCTACAGATCGGTAAAAAATGCTTTCAAAGTTTAAATTAGTGAAATCTAAAAGTGATATCTACAAACGGTGTTCAAGGCCATACGAAGAAGAATATTCTTCTGATATCTTGTCTGTACCACCCTTGGAACAAAATGAGCGGGTCAGAGAACGCAATCGTAACAACATTAAAATTACTGAAACAAAGAAAGGTGCGATACAGCCGGTCACCTTTGATTCCCAATAATTTGCTGACTGGCTTTGTTCTTAAGAAAACATTACGATATTAAACTCTCAGACAACCATTAAAAAAGTCTTGAAAAGCCCTGTCAGAAAAAAACACATCGTCAATTAAAACCAGCTGAAAACTCACAATATGTTCAATTGGGTAAATTCAAGCGAGTTTCATTCTGGTTTTCTCAACTAATAATTTTCATGCACTTAGAAAGGATTAAATGATCAGCTATAAAAACCGGAGGTTAGGATTGAGAAATGAAATCGAGCACCACCCATCCGCGCGCGACTTCATCATGCTCTTTAATTTCTGTCTTGAAGAGGTTGCGTCTGATGACTCATGCATGTCTATCATTACGGATGAACAAAAACTCGTCAGTCGAGAGCGCGAATTGTGTTTGAATGAGTTGTTTTATGTTTCTTGATGTCCTCGCGGTGATTAAATATTCAAAAATCGCCGTGCCTACAATGGCGAAGAAATCTTCACTGCGTGAGCGTGAGTCAACGCAGCGACTCACCCACCCCCTGTCGTTTGGTGTCCCACTTATCATTTTCCCCCACTAGACCATCATAAGGTGAGAAAATGTCAACGCCGACAATTTTCCGATCGTCTCCGTTTTAGGCCGAACGCCAATTACGGGCACACAATAGAACAGTCCCTAAACAAAAGCCCTCATAGTTACCCTCACCGTGGTACAGGGGGGAGTGGTTGGACCCCCTTGCGGTTTCGTGTGGTTTGTCCCATACACCCAAATAGAGTCGATTCGTGTATGTTAGTAGACAAATCGTTTCACCGGAATTCGATTCGAGAGAGTCTTAGACATAATGTCACTGCAAGGCAACAAGGAGGGTGGAATACGTCGTCGATTCGACTCGATTCGATCGATTCATCTGTGTAGACAGTCGAATCGTCTCACCGGAAGTCGATTCGCGAGAGTCTTAGACACCGTACCGGTGCAAGGCAACAGGGAGGGTGGAATACGTTGTCGATTCGACTCGATTCGATCGAATCGATCGATTCCTCTGTGTGGCTGTCGAATCTTCTCACCGGAAGTTGATTTGCATGATTCTTAGGCAGCAAGTCAGCTGGGAAGGGTGGAATACGATGTCGATTGGACTCGGTTCGATGGAATCGTTCGGTGTGTGTGGAGTCACGAAATGAAAACCAAAGTAATTACGACGTCCATCACGACAGATCAGGAATATGGGGGAGAGGCGTCTTTTTTTTTTAATTTGAAATTCATTACCTGCAGCCGGCGCCCGTGGGAAAGCATACTAGCCAGTCTCATTGTAGGTTCTGGTTTTTGTTCTGGCTGATTGTGTAAGTGGTGAAGGACAAGGAAAACCAGGGCAGTTGAAACTTTTTTCGACATAATATTGAATGTCGTTGTACTTGAAACATGTTTTTAGGCTGTGATGAATAATTTTATTTGAAAATGTACAGGAGTGTCTACTCAGTTAGGTACTGTATTTTTTTTTCTTTGTTTGTTTTGTTTTGTTTGTTTTGTTTTGTGCACTTTGTGAAAAGCAACCTGAAGCTGTTATAACTAATCATTGCCAGAAATCTCGGACATCACATTCCGTGCGACTTACATTCACGCTGTCGCGTAATGGCCTTAACGGCTGATTTGAGCAGTGACCTCCGGACACATATTTTTAGGACAGATCGAGGGGTGAAATACAAATATGTTTATGGTCAAATGAATGCCGCTGGTTGAAGGTATTGCCAAAACGAGCAATGGCGCAATCCACGAAAAAAGTTATGGAACTATGCCTTTTGAGGGACATTTGAGGCACATTTGGCCGAGATATCGCTTGTTGCACTCAGAGCACAAACTTCCGGTTTACATGCATTGTACATCGCAGCTTTACTTCTTTTTTATCATCGAAATGGAACGGGTTAGTTTTCTTGAATCTCTTCGAGATTCACGTTGTTTATACAACCAAATATACAGGATTTGCGTGCAAGAATACGGTGCTAAGAGCGAGACTTTGTTGTCTTCTTCTTCATGGAACGGACGTGGATCTGCGTGACATGTCGACTTTCCCGTGGTCTTATTTCATTTTGTACGGTTTTTAGTAGCCGAAAAGAAAGGTACGTTTACAAGCTGAAGATCTGTTTTTTATTCTGAAAATAGCGATCTATCTGCATTTTTTGACTCGATTTTGGCAACTTGTATAGCGACTTAAGATTTCTGATTTTCTTTGCTTCTTTTTTCACTGTTTTATAGTGTTTTGACTGGAGCTGAAATTGCAAATTGACTTGCTCTCGAAAGAAGGGTTTGGAATTCGTTTTTCCGGTAGATTTTTTGACTGCAATATCGCTGAAATGTTTTTGAATGACACTCGATTTTGGCAAACGGAAAAACGGTATTAATTGTGCTTGTATTTTCCGTAACTCCATCACTTCTCATATAAAGCTTTGTAATTTCGTACGCCATTTTTGATATTGATTGGGAAAAGCCGCTACTACCGTGCGGGCTCAAATATCCGAAATTTTCGGCCATGCTTTAAGTTCTGTTTGAAAATTATACAATGTATTGACAACTGCCTCTGTTTGAATAATTGTGACCAAAGACCATCCACTCAAATTTGGGACTTGTTGTTATGTATTACATGGGGGCTGCTGGCCTTGATAAATGGTAGATATTAGCTTTGGAATAGGTTCGCAAGTCAAATTAACAACATTGCAACATTAAAACTATTCTAAAAGTAAAGTGGTTCTCTGTACTTCCTTAAGTATAAGAACCACTTGAATTTATTAGGTTTAATTGGTTCTTATGTATTTGGTATCCTCTTTTGTAAAATCTTTATCCACTCTTTCTTTTATGCGGGCTTTTACTGTAACAGAAACTGAAAACCATGAAGACCTCCTCCGGAAACAAATAAAACAAACTCTCAGCTTCGCCAAGAAACCCTTTGTCACCGTCAAGCTTCTTCCGTTCACCACCAAGTTAACTCGCCAAATTGCACCATTCTAACTAAACGTACCGCATTTATAACTTATATTTTAATGGCTATACGACAAACTACTCCGTTCATTACTTGCCCCTACAATATTAGTCTCATGAAATGAATTAAGTGTGGAAATTGCTATAACAATAGGAATTAATACCCACCCCGTACACAAGGTCAAATTAATATAATCGGCCGGTTGGTACTACGTAACTTGACCGACTTTTGTAGCATACGCCAGAATAAAAACCATTATAGTTGTCGGAGCACGCAGGATACCCCGTTGATACCTAAATTACAGAGAAACTCGCGCAAAAGAAAACTAAAATTGTCAAAGATTACTGCATTTTATAACAATGGAAATTAATCGAGTAATAATGCGAGAAACCTATCACAAAAGAAGCGAAACATGTGGTAAAACTTAAAGTGCCCCTAACCCGAAAAAAATTTTTTCGCCTAAATAAATCTACTTATCATTCGAAGTATTTCGGCGAAAAAATTATTGGATTTGGTTGAATCCTCGATTTTTTATGGACAGCCAAAGTCTCATTCAATTTGTTGCACGGCCGAGTAAAAGGGAGTCTGGGTCCAACGAGTTTGGTGACGTCATCCCGGGAACGATTGAAAGATAGCTTCTCTGTTTTTGAAGGCGTTTCTTGGGGTCATCGAAGCACATATTAGGTGCGGTTACACTAGACCTCTTATCCATGGGGAGCCTTGGGGTTATGGCTTGGGTTGGGTTTACCCTGGGTTATGACCGACTCCCAGTTTGCGGTTACACGCTTGTAAATTACCCAAGGGCAAGATAAACGTTGACCTGTTTTAATGGGAAACTTCCTTGTATGGAAGATCTGAACTTTGAATTTTTCTTTGGCTTGATTTCGGTGATTGTCACGGTGCTTCAACACTTGACGTCTTTCCCTTTTTTCGTTGAAGACTGACGGATTTTTTTTTTTTTGAGTTGGTTGTTTGATTTTAGTGTTGACGCTTTCTCCTGCCGGTTCCGTATCGGTAACGGGATGAAAAGCTGTTCTCGCCACCCATTACTATTTCCAACTTTTTCAACGCCTTTTCTCTTTTGTGAAGTTACGCTGGTTTCCTTTACAAATCTGGGGTTAACTTTGTCTGAGCTGGCCATGAATTTATCGATGTCAAGGTAAAATTCGCTGGTCTTGCGGTCTCTTCCGGTCTTGTTGTTGTTGTTGTTGTTGTCACGCCGTTGTCACTGACACTCAGTTTAAATTTATCGAATATGCGTCTCCATTTTTCCTTTCTGTACTTAAGTTTTCGATGTGTCGACTCCGGCTTCCCTGCACAAATGAGCACTTCTCGTTGTCTTTGTTAAGACTGATATCAGGCATTTCATCACTGGGTTTGACCGGCTGCAAAGCTTGGTTTTCGCTTCAGTTGATTCACTTGGTAAAGACCTCGCGACTCTGGTGCTTTCGGTTGGGCTACAAGGACGACAAGACGGAGGAAACAGCAATGACCTTCTGCAGGAAAACGGGTAAACTGCATGCTGACACTGATTTGCATTTGGCGGTTCTTACACACGATACAAATAGAAACGTAAAAAAAATACTCACATCATTGCCCGAAATCCAGCCATATCATGTTGTTTATACATTTCATCTCAGCAATGGCGCGGTTTCCTTGCGTTCAGCACTCTTGTGATTGGCTGAGCCGCTTTGGGGTCTTGTTAACCATAAGACTCACATCTGGAACTGTCATGGGCAATTCTTTTGTTCTTTTTGACGTATCCATGGAAATTTCCCGGAGGCAACTTCACTTTGGGCAGATCGGTTACACACAAAAGATTGCTTCCCCATGGGAAAAAGCTATTTACCCAAGGGCAAAATGGCTAGTGTAACCGCAGCTATTGGAGGGTAAAAGCCTGGCAGTAGTCAAAACTGTGTTGGAATCATGTCCTCCTCATCCTCGGAGTCAGAGTCAGGCTATGTGTTGAGTGAATACCAAATAAACTTCATTTCTGAAGTGGAACTAGTACAGAATCGGCGAGGAGCTCGAAGGAGCCTCATGGTTATGAAGACCAGGAATGGACAGGAAGATTCGCGGAAGAAGGGAAGACGAAAAAGATTAACTTCGTTTATAAGTGTTATCTGCCGTACCTCGTGGTTCTGTGTACGCTGCTGGTGAGGGGGGTTGTGGGATGGTTTGGGGGGTTCGAGGGCCGAATTCGAATACGGAGTTCAAGATGAGCGGAGAAGGGAAGGGAGTGAGCGGCCGAAATAAAATTCTTGGTGGTTTTCTGCCTGCACCTCTTGCTACCCTAAGTCTAACAAGAATAACAAAAAGGTTTTCTAGTTTGTAACAATATAAGCAAACATGATATGTTTTGATATATAACGCAACATTAAAGGTGCAAACGCGGCGCACATATAAAGTCAGTTTTCATGTTCGGCGGATTCCTTGTATTCAGCGTGCTGGAGAAAAGAGACCTCTGCCATGTTTCGACCCATAGCAGAGGTCTCTTTTGTCCAGTACGCTGAATACAAGGAAAAGAGGCCTCTGCTAGCAAGGAGTGAAACTCGTCATTATGATTACGATTTATACAAATGCGAAATATAGTATATCAAACACTGGCCAAAGTGGTACTCGAACTGGAACAAAAAAAAAAAAAAAAAAAAAAAAAAAAAGCAGGGCATATTGACTTTTTCAAGCCACTGCTAGTTAGTTTACAGGGTGAACATGGTGTAAAACGTTAACCGAGAGGTATTACTTTTCCCGTAGAAAAAAAAATCCAAAGTGAGTGAAATAAGAAATACAACATGATAGAAATGCGTGAAACCCCAAACTAAAACTCGGAAAAAATCCGAGTTGTAGATGGGATTTGAACCCACGACCCTCCGTGATCTAGACCGATGCTCTAACCACTGAGCTACTGGAGACTTTGTGGGGAGCCAGGGTGAAATGTGGGCTTTGACTGGAACCGCATCACGCGGTCACACAGCCAAATAATGACTAGCACACTCATAACTGGATCACGCAGTCACATTAAGGCATATGTCAACAGTTAAACCTAATTGGGACCGCAGTGTGATGGCTTCCACTTAATGTGTCGGATGTAAAACCACCAGCGGAGTCCTGTAAAAACTAATTCGACCCTGAGTCCACTTCTTGCTACATATTATATATTTTAGTTCCATCACAACACCGCTACTCTTACCATACTTTCGTATTAAGCTCATAACGCTGTTGTATCCGGGACAAACGTTTCCATCGAGGTATAATCGTGGAAGTGAACGCTGGTGTGGCATAACAATACGACGGAATCTCGAACACACGTTGTGCAATCGAGTAAATGCCCTAAAAAATGATCCTCTGCTCAATCCCGAGAGTGAATATTCAATAATCATTTCCAGTAATTCATCAGGTCAAATGGGTTCGAATCATCCTCAGCCCGATTCACTTCTTCCACTCTACCATCATCCCCCCTCTCTCCTTGGTCTTCATTCACACCCTCTCCTGCGTCTTTATCTCCTCTGTTGTCTCCACGGTTTCCAATGCTGTTTTCTACTCCACACTCTTCAGCTCTTTCTCCCTGTCGGACTGCAGCACTTTAGGAGGTCCAACTTCTATACAGAGATCGCCCAATGCCTTGGAGACTACCTTGCTTGTTTTGTAGGTAAGTGGCCGCAGCCACAGGTATCTGCTAGATACATCTTGAATTGGCGGATCTAAAAAAAAACGATGTTTATTTAGCAGAGAAAACTAAGCCTTATTTCTGGAAATACACACCATTCAAGTTAATTTTGAAAAGGAAGTAATCGCTATTACTGACTCCGCCATAGAAAACTCGAACTCGTGGTGTAATTGTTAAATAGAGCTCCGCTGTCAAAAATATAAAAGCAACTCCGTCTTACAGGATACTTACTTGAGCTGCACTCGCTCGAATTGGTAGGTCAATCGCTCTGTTCCGGAATTTGGCATTCACCATTTGATTTAGCTTGCTTCCAGACAATACACTCTGGACACGTTGATTGCTTATGCCTTCAAACCGCTGCCGAAGGCGATACTTCATATTTCCT
Source organism: Pachyseris speciosa (assembly GCA_016490735.1). NCBI lineage: Eukaryota > Metazoa > Cnidaria > Anthozoa > Scleractinia > Pachyseridae > Pachyseris > Pachyseris speciosa. Next base: position 45,605 of record JAEMWC010001014.1, on the reverse strand, counting down.
GGCACCAACACCTTTGCAATGCATAAACTCTATGTCATCACGAAGCGTACTTGTTTTCAGCACCTCTTTGCCACTGAAGCAAAGCAATTTCTTTCTGTTGGCCGTTTGGACGCTAAATGCTTCCCTGTTTCTCCAAAACCTCACACACCGGCTTTTTGTGCCTGACGCCCGACGAAACTTCGCAAGTGACTCCGCAAACATTGTAAGACAGGAATCTTGTTTCAACTACTGGTATTAACCAGGAAGAATAACAAATGGCTCTTGGGAAAGCAAACACGTACTGATTGAAAAGGTTTCGCGATAAAAACAAAGAAGCAACGCATCGAAAAACTCATAATTTGAAAGAAAAAATAAACAAATAAATAAATCAAACTCCTGTATTCTGGAGATTGTCGTAGTCCTAGTTTCCCTTTAGTTTAATTGTATTCAGTTTCTAAGTGCTGCCAAAGAATGATCTTTGCATGCAAATGATTATTTCGATGGTTAGAGAATCGCTGCAAGTTTCCTGTTTTATGTTAACATAAATTTTACCAAAATCCCATTAAATGGTTTCTACAGTACCTACGATATGTGGCGAGTGCCTTCCGTTCTAGGTTCGATTGTCAGTGGTCATATCCCGATGGGAGGGGTACTAAAAGAGGTTAGGACTGAGAGGCTACGCCCCATGGTCCGACCCATCACCCTTTTATATACCATTTTTGACAGAAAAAGTACCCCTTTCGTATACCTTCCATTGACAAATGGTACCCCTTTCATATACCTAAAATAGGAAGTCTTCTTGTCATTTTCATGTAGCCTCCGATAAATTAAAACAGTACAATCGTAAGGTATGTGTGTTCGAAATATTTTAATGAAAGGCCCTTTTCAATACCTAAATGACAGATTTCACTACCTTTCATATACTTAGCCTCGTGAAATCCCTACCCTTTCACATACCTGAAGGGTGAAAAAGGTACCCATTTGGGGTGGAGACTCCCCGTATAGGCCATTATGGGGGTATCACATATGTAAGGCAGATATGTAGAATATGTTAACCCCAAACCCCCTCTCCTAAACCCCTCTGAAATTAGCGCCGTGTTCGACTCCTAACCTTCTGGAACATCCAAACCCTTCCGTAAGTTGGAAAATAGAGGGTATGGATATCTTTAAGAAAATGCATTGGGTATGTGACTCACCTTTCGCATCATACTACAAATCCTGTTGATAGGTTATTACAAATCTGGTTAAGTGTGTTATTACATATCCGGTTGAAAGTTTATTACAAATCCCGTTAGTTGTTTTATTAAATATCCGGTTGATTTTTATTACAAATCCGGTTGATATTAGAAATCTTGTTGTTTATTACAAATCAGGGTGATACAACCCAATCTCCCCTTAACTCGGTCGTGAAACAAAATGGCGACGTTTTTGGTCGTAATTTCGAGACTTTACCGGGGCACAGAAAAGCGAAGATTCAACCGAATCAAAAATTTATTAACGGTTGTGCGTCTTATTCAAAGACAAATCATTTAAAATGAAAAAATTTTTGGGGTTAGGGGCACTTTAACAACGCAATTGAATAATTATATAGGATGTGCGTCACTTGATTGGTAATTGATGTTCTAACCAAAATTCATCACTCAACGTTTGCTCTCACGAGATCATTCCATCCCAACGATGACTGCACTGCGAGAGTACCGTGACACCGTCAGATACCCGACAAAGCGTGAGATATCCGACGAAAGTGCACAACTTTTTAAAGTTATCAACGGAGACGCTTTTTCCCGCTGAAATGTTGGCCGGAGGACATGAGGAAATAAACGCAGTTGGCGACAGGGACACTTTCAAGCTGTTTTGTTTGGGGAACGGTTGTTCCCCCAACTTAATCAAGAAGTGGATCCTGATGTCACAAACTTGGGCGCCTGACAAGGCTGAAAAGAGGGCTAGACAGATAGACTACATCCTGAACAATGCCGACACCAAGAGAAGTACCTGGTTCTACTACGATACGTATGGACTATAACAAATTGCTGTACCTGAACGGTCTGCCGAAGTGAACCAACCGTGCATTGCAGGCGAACAAAAAACAGCTCCTTTAGGAGCCACCAAATGTAGCAAAAGACATGACCAATTTCCTGAAAGTACCCCCCAAACTGGTTTCCTCAACCCCACATTTAATTGATGTCTACTCCCGACCCTTAGACAAATTACCCTTCAGTCACATATATATCCACGGGGCATAGATAACACTTCACAGTATTTGTCGTTCTGAGAATGAAAACGTCTAACAACAATGACTGCCAAGTTACACCCAGAGCGGGTTTACATAGCGTTTTCTAAACGTTTTCTACAAATGTTTTTGAATTACGCTTATAACTCGGACAGAAAACCTTTTGTAGGACATAATCTTCGCATCGACGCAAACAAAACGAAGTATTTCAGTGTGTTGCTACTTCACGCGAATAGCCAGCATACAGGCGCATCATTTATGCCATAAATGGCATTTATGCCAGTAAACCCATAAGCTTTTCTGTATTCTTTCTGCCGCTTGTTTACGGCACGAGTGTTGTTGCTACATGCATTACTTTCGTTTGTTGAAGAGGCGTATGATTGTGCATGGAAGCAGTTTTGAAAACGCCTGATTTTCGGTCCCACGCTTAAAGAACGAAGTATACAATATACATCCTTTCTGGCCCTTGTTACACGCCACGAGTGTTGTTGATACTCGCATTACTTTTGCCTGGCGTATGATTGTGCATGAAAGCAGTTTCGAAAACGGCTGATTTTCGGTCTCACGCTTCAACCAGTTTTGAAAATGAATGACTCAGCCACAATCTTCACTTTTGCGCACACGCTTTAAGAACGAGGAAGGTGCATGTGCATTCGTTCATCATTATTATTTCATGTCAGTATCTCACGTATGAATGACTCAGCCACAATCTTCACATTCGCGCACACGCTTTAAGAACGAGGAAGGTGCATGTGCATTCATTCATCATTATTTCATGTCATTATTTCACGTTGCTTTGTAATTTGTTTTTACTCAATCATCATTATTATTTCATATCATTCTTTACTCCGAGTCGCGACCTGATTTCCGGTGAGTCGAATCGACTTTCCTATAGACGAATCGATCGATTCGTCAACATTTGGCAGCACCTTTGGCTCAGCCTCGTTCCCAGGGTCCTCTCCTTCCCGTCCCTCTGGGAAAGAGGTTGCCTTGCTCTTATCTTCACAACATGACTTCCTCCTCAAGTTGCGATTTAATTTCCTGTGAGTCGGTTTTAAAGCGCGATCTGACTTCCGGTGAGTCGAATCGTCTGTACTTGCTGACGATTCGACTCGATTCGGGTGTATTGGACATGGATGGGTTTCGTTACGTTACGGTGTTTTGAAGAGTTTTTATCTTTATTAGATAGCCTCTTATTTGGTCTACAAGATGATGTTAATATTGTGGAATACATATGCAGATAGCGCTGCTGGGGATTAGTGACGTCATCCAATATGGCGGACCTTTTTAGATTTTCACTATAATTTTGTTTTTTCCCCGAAAATTTAAACTTTCACCCAGAAAATACCCTTTTCGACAGCTTAGCATCATTATTGGGCTTCACATCTACTTCTCGTTCAGAATATGGCTTAATGTGGCTTAATGAATTTAAAATTTCAGCTCTTTCCGGTAAACCACACCTCAATTTTTATTTAATATCTTATGATATCTATGAGCCGAAATTCACAGCGAATGTCTCAAAGATAAACGAATCGCTACTGAAATGAAGAGGTACCCAGTGAAAATTCTCTTCAAATATCCAAAAATCCGAGATCATCCCCCACCCCCGCCCCCTTTGTACGTCCAAGGGTTAAACTTACTTTTTAATTTTAAAATTTTTTAACTATTTCAATTTAAAGGCAATAAAAGTCAACCTTTTGTAGTGTCATTTCCAACATGTCCATCAGATGTTTAAAGGCAAAGAATAATTTTCGGACAGGAGAGTTTGCAACGAATGGTTCCATATCAAACTCCTTCCCCACTGAGACGGACATTTGGTTTTCTACTCCACAGGCATGCGCGGTTGACTAAATTCGTGACTGTGTATGTCAGAGGGAAAGACTGACACGGGTTGGGAAAAATCCTAAGAGATTTCGGGAGGAATTAATTCTAATAACAGCAGTTAAAGGGAACCTTCACTCTTACAACAAATCGACGCTAAATTGTAGGCACTAAATACAATATTTCAAATTTTGTTTTAAACTGTGGAGATAACATTTAAGTGTACAAAAAATGGATATCGTCAACATCTATTTTCGCATTTACATTTCCCGGACGCAGCTATTTTGGATTTAATGACGTGTAATGGTTGCCCTATTGTTTAACACAAAGGATTTTCTACTTCATTTGATTCCTGACAATAGCTGCAACCATTATACCAGCAATTAAAGGAGAGCTCCACTCTAACAACAAGTTGACGCTAAATTATAGGCACTAAACACAAGATTTCAAATTTTGTGTTAAGCTGTGGAGATAACATTTAAGTGTACAAAAAATGGATATCGTCATCACCTATTTTGGCATTTACATTTCCCGGACGCAGCCATTTTGGATTTGATGACGTTTAATGGTTGCCCTATTGTTTAACACAAAGATTTTCTGCTTCATTTGCTTCCTGACAATAGCTGCAATCATTGCAAGTCATCAATCCAAAATGGTCGCGCTCGGGAAATTTGAAAGCGAAAATAGGGGATAATGATATCGATGTTTTTGTACACTTAAATGTTATATCCACGTTTCAAAGCAAAATTTGGAAGCTAGTAATTATTTCCAACAATTTATGCGTGAATTATTCACTTTTTCCATCTCTTTCACTTTAATTTCAAAGGAGTCCTCCTATAAAAGAGTAAAAATTCTCTTTTATGGCTTAAGCTTGCAATTTGACGAACGGAGGAGATGGGATTTAACAGTAATTTCCTTTTCTTCGTAAGGAAGCGGTGTTTATTCCACCAAAACAATCCGTGGGAGATCGAGGGCAAATCCCTTTTTTGTCGTGAATTTTGGTTTTCACATTCACTTAATATTATCGGCGCGATAGCAAATATCCATGTACACCGACAGAGGGAGCACCTTCAAGTGAGTAAACTTTCCGACTTTGAAAGTTATACCTCTTAAAGCAGTAAAGATGCAAAGGAACAGCCACATACGTTTATTTTGTATACATTTTGTGAATCAAACTCTGTTATTGCTCGCCGCTTTTGGAACAGGGCTAGTATGACAGTGATGCATGCACAGTTAATGTATGGGGCTATGCAGAAATCTTTCCAGATATAAAACCCGAAAGCCGCTCGACAATCTAACCCCGACGTGCGCGAAAGTCTTGTCAGAAATTTGACCTTCATCGCCACTGTCTGTACTGAATAAACCCGAATCTTTGCTATTTTCAAGGGCATGACTCCTAAACCTGGCTGTCTCACTACATTTTAGGGTGCTTTCTTCAGCAATAGCGATAATAGGTACAAGAAGCGCTTATAAATTCCCGAGCCGGCCGTCGAGTTTTCTTGCACAACTTTCACTGATGCAAACAGAAGGTAACATGACGACAGACTATATTTAGCAATTTTGAAGAGCCATTTCTCGAGCTTAAATTCGCTCAAACATAGACAACAAAGAAAATTTCATGTCGTTTTCAATTGCATCAGTGCATTTATAATATGCGCTTGCGCAGACGATATTTTGGCCTAGATCCCACGCAGAGTCGCCTGAAGGGACAGAAAGTTCTGTTTGAATAATCGAACCGGTCAAATATAACGTCAAAAACCAGTATGCAAAACAACTCCGAAATACTTTAAAAATACCTAACTATTAAGCTAAGATGTTAAAGTTTTTAACTCCGGAGATGCATTTAGGTCTCTTAAAGCGGTATGCGAATGACACGATAAGTGGTGTCAAATCTACGCTCCATTTGAGTTAGCCATATTAATGGGCGTGGCCGTGTAATTAAATATCAAAAGGTGAAGGTTGTGGGATGTGGTTTGGAGTGACTAGAATACCTCAGAAATCAATGTGTCTAGTTAAGCTGAAAGCCACTCATTGGGAACTAAGGCCACTTGGTAGCGGGTGTTACCCATTAAATCTGCCATGGACAGCTGTTTTGGTAGACTTAATGGGTAACGCCCGCTACCACGTGGCCTTGGTACCCAATAGCTAGTTCCCCATGAATGGCTTTAAGCTTACCTAGACACATTGATTTGTGAAGTATTTAGGCCACATCCCACAAGTTTCACATTTTCATTGCTTGTTCAGTATTCACTCGGGTACATGAGCGGCCTGGGTAGTAGCCATACCATGCTGTTCAGACCTAACAAGGCCGAAACAGCTGTCCATGGCTGCTAATGCTCTGACTCAAACTTTAATTGGTAGATTTCAGGGGTAATGGCCACTCCAAGTGGTCTTAGTGCCCAATGAGTGGCTTTTAGCTTACCTAGACACATCAATTTGGGAAGTATTCTTCCAATTCAGTATGAGACTATTTGTACTGGAGACTTTAATATGTTCATCAAGCCTACCCAGCTACAGAAGTGAAATTTCGAGAAGGAAAAAGATAAATAATACAAGTTTTTTCAGCTTGAATTACTGCGGTCCTTCATCCTTCAGTAGACGACAGGGCTTTAAAGCAGATTTAAAAACGAAAAAGCTTAGCATTGAGGTGGATGCATTGCAAGGGAAATTAACTGTCACTGTGAAAGCTTAAGATATAGGGCTAGCTTATTTACAGCATTTCTAAAACAACTGCTGTTTATCGTTAAAAAAAATTTAACCGCACGCAGCCTCGTGCATTAATCCCACTTGGTATACAAGTTGCATTCGATAAAATAGCTTTTTATAAGTTAGAGCTTTTTCCGGCAGTCTCTAAAATAATTCTGGGCTCTTTAGGGGTGCAGTTGGGTCTATTTATCTATCTTCCAGGTTCCCGTCTTCCGTCGCAAGAAACACGTGACTGATTTTCACCATGGCAACGGACCGGATAGTGGTTTACCGGTGGAAAGTTATTCATCGCCCTATTCAGGCTTTGTGCACTGGGACGTTTTATCCACTGGACAACTATCCAGTAGATAACATTTTTATCCGGTGGATAGGCTTAGCCAGTGGCAAATGTTTTCCGCTCTTTGATCAACAGCGTCCAGTTGCAGTCTTTGAAGCAAACGGTCACTTGCTCTTTATCTTTAATTTCAGCGAAGCTATCAACGTGTTTTTGTCTGCAAAATTCAGAGCACAGATGCCGGAGTACATCTCTGCTATTGCCTCTTGCTAATAACTCAAAGTGTCGACCTCCTGAGGCCTGACTCGTAAGTGATCACCTCCCGTAAGCGAATGCCTACGCAAAATTATGAATTCCCTGCTTTCTACTGATCTCCAAACTGCGAACAATAAAATAGCATATAATTCCAGGTTTAATAATGTACATGTTTAGGCATATTAGTGGGCAAAGTCTAAAGCCTGCTGTGGAACCATACCTCTGACGACGAACTGACAAACTTTTGTACTTCTTGTAAAGAGAAGCCAGACTCAGAGACGCTTCTGTCAGTTCTGGATACATGGTCATGTACACACAGTGCAAGTGAGCTCAGTTCATCTCCGTCAAGACTTCCCAGTTTGTACGAGCTCTCGAAACAAATTAAAGTCAAGTCTGCAAATAAGGATTACTTTCCATGCAAGGGACCACAAGAGGCCATAATAAGATGCGGCAGTAAAAGAGTCTCTCCAAAAATCCCCTTGGTTTCAATCTGTGCTTTCCAGTTAAATATGAAGAATTTTCTTGTAATTCTCTGGGGGATTATACTGCGTATTTGACGGAATTCGTGAAGTCACAAGCCTGTGCATGATTTGTATTTCTACAGTCTTATTGTTTGTATGGCAGGGGCCCAAATTTCTATTAAACTGTTTAAAGCTTAAAAGCCAAATTCCGTAAATGCTGCCATAGTTCTGCACATGGGTAAGGTACATTTCATTGATCCCCAGTCCATGGACTACCATGATAGACTGCCAAATGGACTACCAAACTGGACTACCAAACTGGACTACCAAAATGGACTATCCTCAATAACCTACCTTGAAAAAAAAATTACTAACGTTT